>JAAZQE010000228.1:0-38431 GCA_013620735.1 Clavariopsis aquatica
GTATATATATGATTTAAATCTGAAAACCTCCCATCAATCAAAGCAACACCACTCAGGTGTCGCTTCGAGTCTCCTTGGTGTAGTTGGTTATCACGTGGGTCTCATAGCTACCACACTATGACTGCTGTTACAGTAGGAATCCCAAGGCCGCCAGTTCGAGTCTGGCAGGGGACAATATCTTTTTTGCCTTGTTTTGATCCACTTGGTCTTCGTGCACTACGTACCGGGCGAATTTATTGCGTAGTTGCTTGCATGTTTGCCTACTCTTAAGCAAACGGCCCAATATTTTTGTCCTAGTGTATGTACTTGTTCGGAAGGGTAGATGTGAAAATTGAGGTGTTCATGTTCCATGGCATCAAGCTCATACATATGTAATAGATATAATTTACTACGAATCTGTTAGTCTCAATTAACAATTTGCCTGCTTAGAATGTGAAAAATGAATCACATTTGTCTCTTTAAAAATCAATGAGGACCTCTATTTTTGGTGAAAATTAGTATTATTAATTTAAAATGATCTCTAGAAATCAATGGATTCGGCCACTATTAAAATATTTCTTTTTAATAACTATTTTTTGTTTGCAGGAACTTGAATGTATATTGCAACATTCGTTCATTCCATGAGAATAGACCCATACTTCTCCACTCTAGGTTACCCACTTTCTTCAACAATGATAGGCTGGATTGTCTGGTGCAACACATGTCACAATTTCTATCGTATCCGATTTTTTGAATACCGCCTTAGCCATGAACTTCTGTCATACTGACATTCAACCTCCGATGTCCCCGTACAGTTTTACATCCTTTAGACCTCCCCGGGCTTGGTGATAAGTACTGGGTGGGACCAGTATCTCATCTTTGAGGACTCAAGCAACATGTGTTTCCTCGCAGAGATTGGGTTTGCCAATGACTAGGGATCTTGAGACCACATTCACTAGGTAAAAGGTGTTGTCGCTGATGAACACATAGGTCGTTTCGACTAACTACTGCTTCTCGGGATAGAATTCCGAGTAGTATTTGCAGTACGGCATTCTCTGGGATGAACATCGTAAACGTTTCTGTGTTAATTTTGAGTAGCCAACTCCTTTGGAGTATGAATTAAATTCGTGGTCTAAAGCAATTTCACGGGTAGCATACACATCCTCACCTGGCTTTCGCATGAGACAGGACCATATCACCATATCACCATAACTGATAATCAAGTGATGCTGTCTGTAACACGGGAAAGAATCCATAAGGGAGATATGGCATTAAGATTGAAAAAAAAAGAACAATCATAGATTGAGCGGGGTATCGTGGAACTTCTACATACTACTTAGCCTCTCTATTTACTTTCTCAAGGTATCGCCTAAGTAGCTGCTCAGTGCTATTTGAGTCGTCTCGTTCCTGTGAGTCTTTCCAGTGTCGATAAAATTCCAGAGCTACCTCTACGGCTATGAGTGCGATGATGGCCCATTCAAGTCGAAGACCATGTTTTTCGCTGAGTGATTCGCGCAAAACGCTCGCAATTTCTTGTGCGAAGCCAATCTTCTCGTTGAGGACCTTGATGCGGACACCGACATCCAGGGCGCGCCCGACTTGGTCGTAATATTCCCCCAGTCCAAGTTCGTGCCGGCTGTCCCAAAAGATGTCAGGAAGCGAATCAGTGAGCTCCGAGTACAGATTTAGCTGGGCGCGAATGCTCAGCAACTCCCCAGTTTTGCGTAAGATAAACGACCTCGTGAAGGGCAAATTCTTTCTACCAAGAGCCACGTTTTCTCCCTTTTCAAGCATTGTCGGTATTAGCCGGGTTGAGTGTTGGTAGGTGCTCAGCCGACTTTCTAATACGGCCAACTTGGTCGATCTGGCTAGACCCGATGAGAAGGCGATCTTGGCGAGTGCTGTATCGACCTCATGATTCTGTTCCGATTCGCCCGACTTGGTGTCTTTCGAAGAATCGGCGCCGTCAGAATCAGCCTTTGTTCCTAGGATAATGGTGTCTCCGATGATCTCGCTGCTTTCCCTAGTTGTATCTTCCAAGTAGTCCAAATCCTCGGTTTCTAACAGATCCAGGTGTGAACCCTCTGCCGCCGCTGGTAGTACTCGATTCACTAGATTCAATGCCTCTCTTTCACGTACATTCCACGTCACTACAGTTCCAGATGGAAATATGAACATGTCCCCTTGTTGAAAGTCTTTGACCTCCGAGGGCCGCTCCGTCGTTCGGACATGTATTACTTGAGGGTATAGTCCGGTCTGGAAAGGGTCAAGATCGTATCCCTGGATCTTCACGAGTTTGGCTGCTGTAGAGATGTTGTACGTTTCAGCAGCACAATATGCCGTGACGGTCTATCTATTAGTCAATTACCTATTCACTGTAGAAATAGCAGTCCACCTACCTTTGTCTGGACATCAGGGTCGACAAATCTCTTATTTCCCCTCCCTTTTACGAATCCTCGCGACCTTTGAGCCTCTACAGCTACCCTCCGCAACGACGAAGTTTTGCCAACATTCTTCCTGGGCCCTTTTCGCTCCACATCTGGAGTTGGATCCTTTGAAATAAATTCTGGTTCCTGCTCTTGAGTTTGTTCCTGTCTTGGCCCTGGCTTTTGATCCGGCTTTTGGACAAACTCTATTTTCTTGTTTGCAAATTTGGACGAGGAAAATAACCTGGCACAAAAGATCTGAGATGGTATGCGATCGGAGTTGCGGAGGATGGACGCCCGCGCCGGGGGAGCAATGCCCCGTGTTAATAAGATCAGCGCATTCAGTGGGAAAAGAGTCATCACCAGAATGAATTGGCGCCGAGCATTGTTCTAGAACAGAAGGAAAAAGTGATGTTAAATTGCGGAGGAACCTTGATGCACGCCCGAGGTCACTTGGTCTTGGCGGCGATCATTGGAACGTCACAGCTCTGAATCGTCAGAGCCGTGCCTCCAAGCTTCAACACCCTCACTTTCGCATTTCGCAGCGTTGCCGGCGACCTCCACACGTACCGCAGCCCATGCATCCAGCATGGCTGCGGAGTCGAACGAAGACGAGCTGAGCGCGGCCGCCCGCGACGACACCCTCAAGCAGCTCGCTGCGAGCAATGGCGAGGAGGATGGCGAGCAGGATCAGGAGTCGGAAGAAGAGGACGATGACGATGACGATGCGGATGAAGAACCGAAACTCAAGTATACACGCCTAACAAGTAGCTTGGGTCCGGTATATCGCAATGGCGACGCGACGAGTGCCTTTATGGTGGCGGGGGATAAAATGGTACGGCGCATATTCTAGGCTCCTAGAGCTGCCATCTATTGCTGTACACATACTGAATTCTACGCAGATAGTAGGCACGCATAATGGTAACATTGTGAGTTTGCTCCCGAGCTTCATTAACCTCAAGAGTTCTGACTTAACAGCACGTACTGACTGTCCCGGCCTTCCAACCGCTGCGAAACTACAATGCCCATCCATCTGCCTCTGTAACATCCGTATCCGTGTCACCTTATCCACCTCCACTACCTACAATACCTACGAGTTCACCGAGCAGAGCCTCGGAGCGACCCGATACTCCGTCTAGACAGCCACCAACATCGGTTGGACATACCTCTTCGCCTCGAACCCCTCGCCAACCGCCTGTTCCTCCGATTCCATCCAACCAGATATATATTGGAACGTCGTCTATAGACGGCCACGTCTGCGTTTCCTCGCTGGTAGACCCCAAAGATGTCACACTCCGGAATTTTGGTCGCCCAGTCCAAGCTGTAGCCTTATCGCCAGAGTACAAATCGGACAGATCGTATCTCTCAGGGGGTCTGGCGGGAGAACTCATACTTACCACTGGTGGGCAGGCGGGGGTGCGCTCAAACGCGAATACAAGTCACGCAGCCGCGGCGGCCCAGGGATGGCTTGGGGCAATTGGTCTTGGTGGTAATACTGGACGAGACACTATTCTGCATTCAGGAGAGGGTAGTATCAGTATCATCAAATGGTCTTTGTCTGGGAAATATGTGGCATGGGTCAATGAGCATGGGATTCGCATTATGCGCAGTAATGTGCAATTGGATTCTGTAGATTCTGACTACGCGTGGAAAAGAATAGGCTTCATCGACAAACCTAATCGTCGAGTATGGGAGGACATGGCAGGCGTGTGGAAAGCCCGTCTTGAGTGGGTCGATGACCAGTCACTCGAATCGGATGATGATTCGACCATGTCGTTAAATGGCAGCCAAGCGCCTGACAAGGTCGATTCGACATTACCACACCAAAGAGAGGACAAAAGTCGACATGGTGCACACAGTTCCAAGAAGAAAGGCGCGAAAGTTGAGAAACTTGTGATTGGGTGGGGAGATGCCGCATGGGTTGTGCACATCAACCCTGGGGGCCCTGGAGTAGGGAAAGATGTTGGTGAGAGGTCGGTCGGTAGTGCCGAAATTATCCATTTGTGAGTTTCTGGGGATATTTCAACACGAGGCAGCCTAGCTAACCTACCCCAGCCTTCGATTCGATGACTGTATTGTTTCTGGCATTTCGCTTTATACCCCTTCCTTACTTCTTGTACTTGCATATCGGACACGCGATGACGACGACAATCCGATTTCACCAAACGAAACTACTCCACGGCGCGGAATGCACCGACGCACGAACGGTCTCTCACCTGAGCTCAAGCTTATTGATGCTGCTACTTCTGACGAAGTAGAAGTGGACTCTTTGACAGTGAGTAGATACGAGAACCTCTCCGCTGCCGACTACCATTTGAGTACATTATATGTCCCGCACCCCAAGACCATGACTCCCGCGCAAAGAAGCGCACTCGAAGCCATTGGAGGTGGCTTATGGGATGCTGGTGTGAGTGCAGCGAGAATCTTCAGCTCCGGTGCTAGTGTCATCAGCATGCCAGGAAGTGGAGATGCGAGTGTCAGTAATACTTCCGCATCAATACCCGGAAAGCGACACCTACAACTTCATCCCAATGCCGCCACTGCTGGCCTAAAAGTTTTTATCCAAAGCCCCTATGATTGTGTTTTGGCGATCAAGCGTGATCTTACAGATCATTTCAACTGGGAGCTAGAGCACGAAAATTACAAGGACGCATGGGAATTGCTGGACGATCATCCGGAGATCATCACATCTAACTCTCAGCTAGCCCTCGAATCGTCATCTCCAACCACTACTCCATCTAAAAGGAAAGGCAGTCTGCAGGAGTTTTTCGGCGATGAAAGTGCGTCTCAAACTACAATTTCCGCAAATCGGTCGAACCAGAATTTGGCCGTGGAGAAAGATAAGAGGCGTATTGGAGATCTTTGGGTACAACAACTTGTCACAGCTGGGGACTGGAAGCAAGCTGGGAAAGTTGCGGGTCGTGTTCTAGGCACTGCAGCTAGATGGGAGCATTGGGTCTGGAAGTTTGCTCAATCCAACCACTTCAATGAGATTGCATCATACATACCGAAGAAACAGATGAATCCACCATTGCCATCATTGGTATATGAGGTTGTTCTTGGACATTACATTATCCATAACCGGATACGTTTCAAGCATCTTCTTGAGGATTGGGACCCTGACCTCTTCGACATCAACAGCGTCGTTGAAGCGATAAAGAGCAAACTGTCAGCGGGGGATGTCACTGAGAACTCGGTCGAAGGCAACGAAGAAGGTCGAGATTGGCGCATCCTACAAGATGCACTTGCCAAGCTCTATCTGGCTGGCGGTCATCACAGAGATGCCCTGCGGTGTTATATTCGGCTGCAGAATGCCGATGCTGCCATGGCCCTCATCCGAGACTTCCATCTCATGGATTCTGTCCGAGACGACATTCCAGGCTTTATCTTACTGCGAGTCTCGAAAGAGCAGATGGAGTCGGCACCATTATCTGAACTCGAAGAAGCCTCCTCAGAAGCTGTTAATGTTCTTGTCGAGGAGGGTTGCCGCGGCACCGTCACTGCAGGCGAAGTCGTCGAACAATTGGAGGAAAAAGGCCTTCATTTTCGACCGTTTCTTTTCTTCTATCTCAGATCACTTTGGAGGCCAGAAACCCACGAACGCACTGCTAGTACAGCGAAGGAACGCGTCGCTGCAGATAGACTCGCCGCCGACGGCAAAATTGTGGCCGAGGAGTTCACCGACCTCTTAGTGGAGCTATTCGCTGAGTATGATCGACCCCTGCTGATGGACTATCTCAGAAAGTCACAAACGCTTGATCTTGGGAAGGCAACTACCATCTGTGAGAAAAAAGACTACATTCCTGAGCTTGTGTATGTTCCTGTTTGAGTGTAACCATGTATTTTGCTAACCTTTACGCAGACATGTTCTCTCTAAATCCGGTCAAACGAAACGCGCTCTCTATTTAATCATCGAGAACCTAGCCGATGTCAGCTTTGCAATATCCTTTGCCAAGGATCAGGATGATCCAGATCTCTGGGATGATCTTCTCAATTACTCAATGGACAAACCACAGTTCATTCGTGGTCTGTTGGAAGAAGTTGGTACCGCCATTGATCCTATTCAACTCGTAAAACGTATCCCTGAAGGTTTGGAGATTGAGGGGCTAAGAGATGGAATCGGACGAATGGTCAGAGAATACGAGATTCAATACTCTATCTCTGAAGGTGTAGCCAGAGTTCTGCGAGGAGAGGTTTCCACTGGCATGGATACCTTACGGGCAGGCCAGAAACGTGGCCTGAAATTCCAAGTCGTCCCCTGTGACGAGGAAGCCGATGGGCTCCCTGGAAAAATGGCTGGCGCCTCCAAAAATGATACTAAAAAGAAAATTGACGTTGAACCGAAGAGCATTGATCCTTTCACTGCTGCTAAGGTTACGGAGGACAACGCAACAACCATTAATACCACACAACTAAGCCTACAAACAGAGTCCACACCGCTTGCAAGCCCAGAAGGCGATGCACCGCCCGGTCACTGTACGGGATGTCATAGCCCGTTCATGCAACCAACGCCCGATGAAGATGACATTTCCGACGGCCCCATGCCGAAAAGTAGAGACACTCTTGTTGGGTTTGCTTGTGGGCATGTCTTCCATCTTTCCTGCCTACTTCCAAAAACTAGCGCAAGTGCGAGTATGGCAGCCACTCTCCAAGCGCGCCTTGCAAATGATGCGACAGAGGGCGGCGGTTGGGGGAGAAGCGTAGGGGCTAAAGTGGCACATGCACATGTCATCAAGAGCGCCGTTGGACAGGGTTGTGTGGTTTGTAGGGAGAGAGAGAGAATGATGGAACAGGCGGATGAATAGGGGCGGGGTGTATATATAGAAATTGCACTTGGATATCTTTCAACATTTCTGATATCGGGCAGGCTCTGACTGCTAGTTTGGTTTGTACAGTATCGATTGGAGTGGGTAGGGAGGGATGGCATATGCATACGCATGACACTTGCGCATTGGGGGGCGTCTTCCTTTTGTTCCGGTGGGTTGCATAGCCGTTGTTGTGCATCCGTTATAGCAATATGCAACTTATTAATTCTTCTGATAAAAAAGCCAAATCAAACCAGTGGTTAAACTCCAGGAATACTGTTCAGACAAGAAGCTTGTTAGTTTCGTATGGGCAAGAATGGTCGAACCTCATCCTTGCACTATGAACAAGGTGCAAACATACACTAGCTTACCAAAGATCCATTCCATCGCAGGGACTAAATCGAGGCGGAGTTAGTCCCGATTACAAATCCCTGCTCAGCAAACACGCGATCGACGCCGGCAATCGGTACGCTAAAACCTTCTATCAACCTCCAGCCAGCTGAGAGGCTGTAGCGTAACCACAAATGCTTTTTGGCTATTCCCACTCGACATCTCCACCGTGGATTTGATTCATCAGGTGTGTAAAATATCGTCGTATCTGAGAATGGACTTCAGAGAGCTCAGCAACTTGAATGATGGTGGATCTTGTGAGCACACCTTGCCTTATGAGCATCTCGCATCGAGCGAACTACGCCTTCTCACTGTTTACGTTGCTTCGACGACAATCGAAGATGAAATAATTCAATGCTCATTAGAGAAAGTCTCTCTCCAAGATCGAAATCCACATTATGAGTCCCAGGCAGATGCCCGTTATTCTTGGGGACACTACATTGCACTTTCTTATTGCTGGGGATGGGATGCCAAAACTCCTTCTCGCCGAATCATTATCAATGGCCATATCTTTCCAGTCACAGAAAGCTTGGAAGCCGCGCTTCGGTCTATCCGAGATTCGACTGACACAGCCAAAGCTCCCTTTCCCATCAAGTACTGGGTGGATGCTATCTGCATCAATCAAGCTGATACGAATGAGAGGGAGCGTGAGATTTTGCGAATGAGAGATTTGTATGGACTTGCAAAGGCTGTATTCACTCATCTTGGACCCGAAATGGATGATAGTGGCGTTGGCATCGAACTTTTACAAAACACAGCCGCACAGCTAGCGAAAGGCGTTGACTGCTATAAAATTCTCCTAGACAAACGAACTTCGTGCACAGAGGAAGACCGGAGAGCCTATCGCGCTATCCTCAAATTATTAAGTCGGCCGTACTGGTTCAGAGTGTGGATCCTCCAGGAACTCGCTATGAGCAATGGAAACATTATTGTCGGATGCGGGAAGCACAATGTACCCTTCGAAGACATAGCTGTGGTCGCGAGGTTCTTATGCCTAAATTCAGAGATCCTTATCATAATCACAGGACCGGGCTTTGACAAAGACTTCAGAACCCTGCCTAACGCTATGTGGGTGGCAATATGGGCGAATGAAGAGCAGCACAAACGCCAGCGATCAAGATCTTCTCGGAGCTACACATACCTAGACCTCCGAATGCCTCTTCTTACACTCGCTCAGAATGCGCAGGCGACAGATCCCCATGATAAGGTCTATGGTCTCCTTGGTCTCATGCCTGACTCCATATGTAGTAAAATGGAACCATATATTGACTACAAGCTTCCTACACACACCGTGTTTACGGCATTCTCCAGGGCCATCATCGAGGTTACTGGCGATTTGGACATCATTTTCGCGAAACGATTCAAGCAGACCATGTCACCAAGCTGGGCGACAGACTGGCAATTATCTTTTGAAAGAGCTGGCTTACCTCACCATTGGGAGCTCTATTGCTATGACCAATTCCCTGGTGCATATCCAGACCTGCCTGCAGTGATTGAAGCATCACACAACTCTCGAGCAGACGGCAAGCAGAAGTCGGAATTCCAATTTCTAGATACTCCTGATGGTTTGTTATTAAAGTGTGCAGGAACTATGATTGGCACTGTCGATGGAATGGCCCCATTTATGCCAGGAAGTGATGACAGCGATTTCGTGGTTTTTGAACCGATTCAACCAGTTTGCCGCGTCAGCCCTTATGGCGACGACACAGCTACAAATCGTGCCCTAATCCACACCTTATTTGGCAACCCGGAATGGGGGAACAATGGAGGTGCTGCTCTCTTCCACATTCCCTGGCTCATCCACAACTCCTCCCCAATTTTCAACGCTGATGGCTCCCTATTCGTCGATGACAGAATGAAAGAAGTACTATCTCAAATGCAAGAACGGGGATGGAAGGCCGCCCTCGGTAACGGATTTTTTCTCTTTGAGTGGTTTCGTCGTCGTATTGGACAATTCATCATGGGCGGAAAAAGATTCCAGGATTACTTTGATACCGAGGTTTCCCAGTGTGTGTTTCCAGATGAGAGGTTGAAAGTGGATATTGCAACGATGCTGGGTGCGTCTGCTGGGCGAAGACTCGTCACACTATCTACTGGTCATTTTGGCCTCGCTCCATGTACAGCTCTGTCCGGAGACAGTGTTGTTGTACTGTTTGGCTGTTCAGTACCTGTTGTTCTACGACCTGCAAAACTGACAGGCCATTTTGAAGTGGTTGGGGAATGTTATGTGGAGGGATTTGCAAATGGAGAGGTTTTGGAGGGCCTTGAAAGTGGGAAGTACCAGGTTCAAGACATCATTCTTTGTTGAGGAAATGATAGTGTTCATAACCGTGATGCCTAGTTACTAGAAGAAGGGTCTCAGAATAGCTTGTGTTCTTGGCCGTACTCGAGAACACGCTTTCTTCAAACTTACTAGACATGAAAATAAAACATGGGAAGATAGAGCGTCGGATATCATGCACCTTCGCGAATTCCTGATCTGGGACGTAAATACCTTTCACCCCCAACTCCTTAAGATGTGTCGTGCATTTCTCGGCCGTGCCTCCAGCAAATATAAAGTCTCCTCATTATTTCCCCTATTTCAAATGCTTATCCTGATGCTATTCTCAACCCATGATCATCAAAATCTGTCGGGGGTGGAATTTTTAATCATTGGGTGATTCATTTGCCAGACAGCGCACAGGACTTATGTGGTAGCCCGGCTATAGATAATGCAGGTCTCAAATCGCACAACCTTCTATCCATTCTATTAATCAAACACTTCGAATTTTTGGATATTACTTTTGGCCTGCCTGCTTACCGAGACTTGGAAAAGTGTGATGAATAATGGATTTAGGAGTCGTTAGGGTCGGCTCGAGCGTTTTCTAGATTGTTGGATGCTATGAATAGCTTCTTTCTATAGAAATATGCAATTGGACTAAAACGGTTTGACTAGCGGAGTCGAGGTCTGGTAAAATATTGGGAATGCACGGCTAGCTGTAGTACACGAAGAGATAAAGCGCCGGAATTCGGACATGTGAGTTGTAGTACGGGAAGTATTTTCCAAATTCGGGGACACCCTCCAGGAATTTTTCTATCGTATTCAACATGGTGGGAACTAGTATGGATATAAACCTGCTATTGGGTTCAGGACCACGGTATATCCCGTCCTTTGTCTCAATTTTACTGCGATCTTCCGGGGTACGATTTGAGTAACTCTTGAAAACTGCGAATGTTCGCTCGAGATGCTGATCTAGATAATGATTTATGTCACGAATAGGATTGTTCTCCCGAAGGTTCGGTCTTCCATTACCTGGCTACCAGTGCGGTGCGTCAAGATATATACAAATTGATTTCATGGAATATTCGATAAGTATAAGTAAGAATTGCAGGCTGTGATATTGGTGACTGAGGCTAGTTCTTGCCTTCCCTCAAGCGCTCAGTTTCTTCTCCAAGTGCCTTCAGTTTAGCTAACATATTTTGCGGGATACTGGATTTCCGTGGATGGTGTACTAGTGCCAGGTGCAATTTCTCAGTCGGGGACAGTATCAAAACCTCATCCTTTCCATCCAGCAGTCACTGCCAGCATTCACACACACACAGAGCCCGTGCAGCCACCTCCCTAATCCAATAGAAGAATCGAGGATTAGCAAGTCCATGCAGAAATCTAAGAAGAAAGTAAAGAGTTTTATGGAAGTATTTCTAATCATGTTATAAAAGGGATTCACGTCTCCATTGAACAATAGGAGTTTCCCAGCTTTATTTCATATTTTACGTATTTATGTATATATATATATTATTATTACTATTAATTCTTGAAGCTTCAGTGATAGCGGTTATCCTATCACTAAATTTGTTCTTAATGATAGTTCTATTAGGTAATAACAGTTTGTGACAATGTCTTATGAATTCTTTTAGACGATAGAGCCTTCAATATCCTTCATCTCTTTCTATAGTGACTTCTTCCAAAGAATTCTAGCAACCAAAATTAAAAAAACATAACTCTTAGTTCTTAAAGTTCCTCGATCCCCCTCAAGAAGCATTGGAGACATGTTCATATTAGACAATGGGCACTCTGTGCAGAAATATAGGAATGCAACACTTCGAAATTCAAAAAGCTGCAGTAATTTCAGTAGTCACTAGTACGGTGCTATCAAAATATCATAGAACCAAACCCCTAGGGCAGCGCTACGGTATAATTCAAGCCTTGGTAAGTTCAACTTTCACCCCATTACCACTCTCCATATTCAATTTCAACCTCTCTACATACTCCTCCATCTTATCCATACACTTAATCTGTTTATACACCATGGCTAATCTAACAACTGCATAACCTACCCAAAACAGTGCCAACTGCTGTGCTGGACAATGCCTCGCCCCGCCGCCAAACGGCAGGTAGTCCCAGTTGGGCCGGATATCGAGCCAACGCTCTGGACGAAAGGCGTCCGAGTCAGGGAAGTATACGAGGGGATTCCGGTGAAGTGTGTAGAATGACATGGCAATTGTGTCGCCAGCGTTGATGTGGATTGGTTGACTGCCATCAGGGCCACCGCCATTAGGAAGGACAGTGGGAAAAAGACAGAAGCGGGATTGGGTGACGACGGGAGGGTAGAGACGGAGGGCTTTGCATGCGTCAGTTTTGGGATGGAAAGGATTACCTACTTGGATCATACGAGATGGTAGTTTACCTTCATTTATGGTGTGCTGCACATAGCGTAAACTTTTCAACCGTTCAAACGTCAAATCTTCAACTTTGAGTCCTTCAATCTCCTGGCGTATCTTCATCCACACCTCCGGATGTCTGGCAATACAGAAGAAAACATTCGACAATGCTACAGCCGGTGTGTCTCGTCCTGCAAAGAACACATTGAGGAGCTGGCCAGTGAGTTCGTTCCTATCTCGACTCTGCTTTGCCATTTCGTGGATTAGAACATACCTCTCCTTCTGCTCTCCCTTATCATTCCCTCCAATAGCATGTTTTGTCAGCGCGTAGTCAACGTGGCGCTGGGTGAACTGTCGAATTAGTGTACACGCTTCCCAGAACTTGGAATCTCGGATTAGAAAGTTCATTTTCCCTAGGAGAACGCGGAACCCGACACCTTGCTGTGCATAGCTAAAGCTGTCGAGGAACGCTTGCGAGTCCACCGGACACTCTGGTAAGAGAGAGTCGAACGATTCGCCGAATATGAACTCAGATGAAGCGTCTAAAATCTAATGGCCGCACCTAATGTTAGCATCCAAATATCAACTCTCCTTACCAACTCGAAGCCACCAGAACTTACCAGTCTATCAAATAGTGGTTGTAAATCCACCACCTCTCCCTCTGGTATCAAATCCAGAAATCTTTGCATAAACACTTCAAACAACTCCCTGTTCGCAATCTGGCTTCGAACAAAAGTTGGCCTAATCATATCTCTTCCATGCCGCCAAATCTTCCCATCTGACGTGATAATGCCCCTCCCTGTCATGGGGCCTAGTCCACGTTCCCTTATCGGTCCCACGCCAAATTTTTCACTCTCAGTTGCTAAGATTGTTTGTAGGTTTGCAGCATCGACGGTGGAGATAACGCGACGGCCAAAAGGGTGGGATTGGAACGTCTTGCCATGTATCTGATGTTGCAAATCAATCTGAGCAATTCTGGAATTACTTTTAAGTGCATGAAGATTTGCATAAACAGTGTCAAGACCGAATATGTGATCATATGAAGGGAGTGAAGGTGGGGTGGCACATGTGTGACTCTTCGACAGCTTGGCTTGGTTGAGTCGAGAACGGATGTACCTCAGGATGATTTCAGTGATGAAGAGGATAGCCAATGTACTGGTAACGAGCGCGAAGATACTCATGTTGTAAAGAGTGATATTGGATTTCTGGCAGTGGTGACCTAGGCTATTAACGTGTAGCTTAGTTACATTAGCCGGCTTGAGACATGTCGCGCATAACCACATGACTACACCGCAGTTCATCAGACGTGCTTACGAAAGAAATCTAAAAAAAGATCAGAATCTATGGCAAAATGCGATTAGGATTCATATTCGTGAACAGTACATGATAGGTTGTGAAGAATTTGGAGTGGCTGCAACCAGATCTGGTTGGCAGCAAGTAAAGTAGCTGTGATATCTATCCTACAAGTGAGAAAACGCCCGACAGTGCCCCCATGCATGACTCCAGTCCTAATGCCCATAGTGTAACTCCATGACCCACCCGCCGACCATCGGGTCATACTAAAAAATGATTGGGGTAAACTAAAACCCAAAGGGGAATCCACCACCGCCACCGCCCTGCTGGAACTTGAACTGTTGGCCACCTTCTCTAAAAAAGAACTGCTGGCCACCATGTCCTTGGCCGAACGGAGAGCCGTGGAAGGGGTTGCCCTGCTGTTCTGGGTTGTTTGGGTCATCACCATTATCAAAGCGGGCTTTGAGCTCAGGGTCGGAGAGGACCTCGTAGGCTTCGTTGAGGGCGCCCATCTTCTTTTGTGCTTCTTCGGGTGTGATGCCGCTCGAAGAAGCCTTATCGGGATGGTAGATTTTGGTGAGCCTGCGGAACGCCTTTTTAATTTCGCGCTCTCCGGCGTCGCGGGAGACTTCTAGGACCTTGTAGTAGTCTTTTTGCTTGGACCGTTTGAGGAGTGTGTGTGCTTTTTGAAGAAGTTCTTGGACTTTGTTATGATGTGGGTGATGCTCTTTCGCGCTGTCTAGTGTCCGGATTGCCTCTTCGAAATCATCCGAGTCAATCAGGCGTTGCCCTTTGTTGAGTAGACCGTGGAGAGACGTCGGGTTTAGCTGTAGTGCCTCTGTACAGTACGGTGTTGCCTTTTTCACGTTGTTCATCTGGTTCAAGGTTAGCCCACTGCATGAACTTGGTAAGCGCAATGTTACTTACCTCCATGTATGCCTCGCAAGTAGTCTCGACAAGGTTGATATAGAGCCCCTGAGGGGAGTTCTTGTGAATGTATCCTTGCTCGACGTACTCATTGAAGTCTTCTTTTACCTCCTGCATAAGTCCAGCATCTTCGCCATGGGAAATCAAAAGTTTGGCTGCGCTTGCGAATTGACGCTTCTGAACAAACTGGCGCATCTTGTTCAGTCTCTTCTCGAGGTTCTTCTCCTGTCGCCTGAGCTTCATGCATGCTTTTGAGTCTGGGTCGGATTGGAGGCACTGTGCGATGTACTTGATGCCCTTCTCGGTTTCACCGAGCGAGTAAAAGGACATGCAGGAGCTCTGGAGATAGGGTAGAATATCACCCTTATTCATCTGTAGCAGATGCTGCAAGTCGCTAATGCCCTCAACTACTTCGCCTTTCTCGAAGCGGCACTGGGCTCTTGTGTTGCGGATGTCATACGCTGCGCCCGCAACCATGATGGCCACGCCAGCCTGGTGGACGCAGGTCTCCCAATCGCCCTTTGCGGCCGCCTCGGTGGCCAAAACAGCTGCGCCTTGCGCTTCCTCCAGCTCGGCGATCATGTCCACTTTGCCTGCGGTTTCATAGTCTTTCCGCGCCGCAGCCCACTCGGCCCTCCTACTGTGTATCTTCGCTCTTTGCACCAAAGCCCCCTCAAAGTTGGGTTTAAGTTCGAGGACCTTATCGAAGTCATGCTGCGCCTGCACAGTCCGCCCAAGAGACAGATATGCCGCGCCGCGTTTAAAGAAGGTGAGGTAGTTGCGCGGGTCGCGAGAGATGGCAATATCAAAGTACGTAAGGGCCTCTTGAGTGTTCCCGGTGGCGAGCTTTACACCCGCTGTCTTGATGAGCTGCGATACGGGCGTATCGGCGGGAATGTCGGAGGCGGAGAGGGCGTGGGCAAGAGGGGTGGCTGAGAGGAGGCCGAGCGCAAGAGAGGAAAGCCGCAGAATCATAGTGACGAAAGGGCGGGTTGGTGCAAAAGAGTGGCGATGGTCGAGTTGGTCGCAGAGTGTGGTCGAGGGGAGAGTGTCCTAAGGCGCAGGCATCGGGGGCGGAGGGTGTTTATATGGGCGACCAAGGGCAATATCGTGATGGAAGGCGGATACTTGTCCTCTACGTATGCGCCTGGCCATCGATTGGTTGCAGGGCTGGTGCGCAGTCACGTGACGCGGCTCGTGCGCGTCCCCCTTCCGGTCCTCGTCATGCAGCTGCACACCCCCCCGGTCGCATCGGTGATGACATGCCGCAAACAAGTCCCATCCAGGAAACACTAATAAGGGCATTACCTCACGCCTCTACTTGGCCTCGTCCCTGTCCTCGTCCTCGTCTTCGTCCTCGTCCTCTCCGTCCCCTCTCCCCTTTGTCTCCACTACTCTCCGGGTCTTCGTTTTGGAATCTCCACACATGGCGCCCCTCCGCCTGCGAATAGACGGGCGAACGTTCCGGGACAGCAATAATCGCGAAGTCACTCTCCACGGCATCAACTGCGCCGCCGACGCCAAATTCCCTGCAAAGCCCGACCAACCCTCACACGTGGTGGACAACTTCTTCGACGGCGACAACGTCTCCTTTGTGAATCGCCCGTTCTCGGTCGACGATGCAGCCTCACACTTTGCGCGGTTGCGAGGATGGGGATATAACACGATAAGATACATCTTCACATGGGAGGCAATTGAGCATGCGGGCCCGGGCCGGTACGACGAGGAATGGATACAGCACACAATATCCATTCTGCGCGTGGCAAAGGGCTTTGGTTTCTATATCTTCATGGATCCCCACCAAGATGTTGTATGTGGTCTCTCTCGGTCGAATTCAAACACCAAGTTCTCCTCTGATCTATTCACCAGTGGTCGCGGTTCAGCGGAGGTTCCGGAGCTCCCCTCTGGACGCTGTATGCCTGTGGACTGAACCCCGAGGCTTTCGATGTGACAGAGGCTGCGCTCGTGCATAACGTATACCCAGAGCCAGCCAAGTTCCCCAAGATGATATGGGCCACCAACTACACCAGGCTTGCCTGTCAAGTCATGTTCACTCTCTTCTTCGGAGGCAAGGACTTTGCGTCCAAGGCCATACTCGACGGGAAGAACATCCAGGACTACCTGCAGGACCATTACATTGGCGCATGTGGCCATCTGGCCAAGCGCATCCACGAAGCCGGCGACCTTGAATACGATCCAATTGTAGGGTGGGAAAGCCTGAATGAGCCCAACCGGGGCTTGATCAGTTTCCAGGATCTCACTGCCATTCCAAAGGAACAGAAGCTACAAAAGGGGACCTCTCCCACTGCTTGGCAAGCCATACTAACCGGATCCGGTAGAGCTTGCGAGATCGATACGTGGGACTTTGGTGGTATGGGCCCGTACAAGTCCGGCACAGCCCTGATCGATCCCGAGGGCAAGAGTGCATGGCTGTCTGCAGATTACGACGACTCGCACTACGGCTGGAAACGCGATCCTGGGTGGCGACTTGGTGAGTGTCTCTGGGCACAGCATGGCATATGGGATCCTGCGACGGATACCATGCTAAAGAAGGATTATTTCGGCATAGATCCCAAGAACGGCGCAAAGATCGACTACGAATACTTCACAAATCATTACTATATGGCACATTACCGCAAGTACAAGGCCATGGTCAAATCGATATTCCCGGACTCTCTAATGTTCTTCCAGCCTCCCGTGCTCGAGATTCCACCAAGAATCAAAGGGACTGAGGATGACGACCCAAACATGATTTTCGCACCGCACTTTTACGATGGCATCACGCTGCTGACCAAGAAATGGAATCGTGTGTGGAATATTGATGTGTTTGGGGTGTTGCGAGGGAAATACCTGACCCCGGCCTTTGCGATCAAGATTGGAGAGACGGCTATTCGAAACTGCTTTGCGCACCAACTAACAGCGATACGGGAAGAAGGCTCGGAATACATGGGTGTCCATCCCTGCGTATTCACTGAGATCGGCATTCCGTATGACATGGACGACAAATACGCCTACACCACTGGAGACTACAGCAGCCAGATTGCGGCCCTGGACGCCAATCACTTTGCGCTTGAGGAGAGCAAGGCAAATGGCTTTGCGCTATGGACCTATGTTGTAACGGTACGTAGGCTCTTGGCGTGCGCGGTTGACAGACGGCTAAGGCTAACTTGTGTCAGAACAACCACTTTTGGGGCGATCAATGGAACGGCGAAGATCTCTCGATCTACTCTCTGGACGACAAGCCAGTGCCTACTGGCAGCTTCTCGCCCGCCGAATCGCGTGCATCGCTCGACACGACGTCGCCCTCTTTCTCTCAAGCACAGTCGTCAGAAACACTCAATGTGTCGCCTGGAAACCTGGGGAAGACGCTGTCACGAGACCAGATGAGCGCAAAGTCTGCCGGTGCCGATGTGCGAGGCCTACGGGCGGCCGAAGCATTTGTGCGGCCTACGCCCGTGGCTACGCACGGAAACGTAGCGTCGTATGGATTTGATTTGAAGACGTGCACTTTCAAGCTCGCCGTCTCGGCGCCGACACCGACGCCGGAGAGTGCGCCGACGACGATATTCCTGCCCGAGTTCCATTTCCCGACTGGGGAGACGGCGGTCGAGGTCAGCGGCGGCAAGTGGACAATCAAGACGGAGGAGTCGAGCGGGGCTCCGCAGCAGATACTGCGGTGGTGGCACGCCGAGGGCGACCAGACGTTGACGGCCAAGGGCGTGGTGCGGAAGCAAGGCAGCGCCTTGGGCATGGAGGAAGACGAGGGCTATCTGCAGCAGTGCCAGCGGCAGGCCTGTGCAGTCATGTGACGCAGGCGCGGCGGCGACGGGTGCTTTTGATGGCGTTGGGGTGTGCTGTTGGGCGAGGCTGTCGAAGCCATGGGCTGGTTGTGGGGTGATGTGCACGCGACAGTCAGCATTTTTTTTTGGCGCACATGTCATTGGCCGGGCTTTTGGGAAATGTACAAGTACTTGCAAAGCATGTGTCGGCGGCGTTGTCTGGGAGCGGAGTGGCCATGGGTAATAAATACTGCTTGTAATAGTTGATCAACACCACCACCGTGCCCCGTATGCTGCGCAACGTGACTGCGCGTGTAATCTGCCACGCGCCACCTGACGGCGGCCTCTGCACGCCCGATGGCTGCCTGCCAGACGCGTTGGGGCGCCTCTTTGCAAAAGAAACAAAAGAAACGGAGGCTCCGCGCCAAACGCGACCTTCACTGCAAATATACTCGCATTGCGCCTGGCCTGACCGACTTTTTATGTCCGCCCATTCTCCGAGTCCAGAATTCACACGCCAGCGCTTCAGCCAGCGCTTCAGCCAGCTCCAGCCAGCACCAACGCCCCCCCAGGCCGTTCGCTCCCATACGCACCACACCTCACGCTCCCACTCCACCCCGACATCTGCATAGCGCTCCCGCCACGAGGTTTATTACAGGGAGCAGCTGAGCCGCCTCCACTATGGAGGCTGCCGCGACCCCGCAAAACGGCCATGCACCCCACGCGCCCAACGACCTCTCGCAGGTGCTTGCGGCGTTGGGCGCCATCTACGAGCCCACGTCGAGCAACGACACCCGCCGCCAGGCCACCGAATACCTCGAGCAGGCGAAACGGCACCCCGAAGCCCCCTCCAATGGCCACACGCTGGCCCTCGACAAGTCGCAGCCCGCGCAGCTGCGCCACTACGGGCTCACCATGCTCGAATACTCGATCAAGTACAACTGGGACGACTTCACCGCGGACCAGGGCGAGGCGCTGCGCAACTACGTCGTGGAGCTGGCCCAGAACATTGGCGGCGAGGACCCCATATACCTGCGCAACAAGGTGGCCCAGCTCTGGACCGAGATTGCAAAGCGCTCGTGGGGCGCCGAGTGGATGAACATGGACGAGCAGCTGGTGCAGCTCTGGCAAAACTCGCTGCACCACCAGGCTGTGGTGCTGTACGTGCTAGAAACGCTGTCGGAAGAGGTCTTCAACCGCGAGGATGCCACGGCCGGCCTGCGAGGCAGCGACCTGGGTCGAGCATGCGTCGAGATTTTCACGCCCGCCGCCGTCATCGCCGAGCACCTCCCCACTCGCGACAAGAATCTGCACGTTCGATTTGGGGACGAGGGCTGGCTGAAGAGGCTGTGCGACAACCTAACCTGGTGTCTGTCGCAAGACTACCAGAACCAGGAGAGCGTGCGGCTCTGCGCCGTGAAGACCATGGGCGCCCTCAGAGCATCCATGACTTGGGTCATACCAAAGGCCATAGTCGCGGTCCAGGTCATTGAGCATGTCTGCAAGGCTCTGTCGGTGCCCGTGGTGGAACTCCAATTGGTAGGCGTGCCGCCATACTCGCAAAGTGCGCTATCGCTAACATTTGGTCATTATAGGCCTCCGTCGAAGTCTTGCAAGCCATCTACAGCCGGCACCACCTGCACGATGACGAGTTTGTAGAGTTGGTGTGCCCCATGTTCACTCCAGGTAGCGTTTCCTTGCTGCGCGAGGTCTATGGCTGGACTCTATCAGATATGAATATACATGATCTTAATGAGCACAAGTACACTCTGTGTAGAAAACTATCAGAGGTACCTGCATCTGCTCGCTGCCGCCCTGACCTACTTACTAATCAACGCAGTTGGCCAATAGCCTGGGGCTATTCATCGAACAAAAACCGCAGAGTATCCCAGAAGGGAGCGACCTTGCCGGTATTTTTGGCCTCCTCTTCGACATCCTGCGCAATCCTAGTCTCGTCGTGTCTATCCCTGTTCTCCATTGCTGGAGCAAGCTTCTGCGGTCGCGAATTGTCCGCGATTCTAGCGTCGTGACTTCAATGATTGGCGGCCTCTTAGAGGTCTGTTGTGCACGTTTGATTCGGTATGAGTCGTTTCCAGAGGACTCTCAAGATGTCACGCTCCTGTTCCTCAATGAGGACATTGACACGGTTCCGGAAAGACACGCTTTCCTTGGAAACTATCGACGATTTTGCGCTGATGTTATCGAAGTCCTCGTTCGGAGGACGCCTGTGGAAGCCATGGAGCACATTCTGGGACAGGCAACAACAATGTTCCAGAAACTATACAATGACCAGCCGCCTTTCCAGCGTATGCTATCTGCGATCCCATGTGGTGAAACTGTATACTGACTAGACTGTAGCTCAAACATTCTCAAAACAGTCGGCACCCGTTCTTCAGGTAGACGCCCAAGTCACAGTCATTGATGCAGCACTAAAGGGATATCTCAAATGGCTCTCTGTTCAGGGCTCTGATCCACAGGAAGATGTGCGTGTTGTAGCTGAAGAATGTCAAATTTAAATTATTATTGTCTTTACTAACCTTGCCCAGGAACGGAAGCGCACCTCGATGGAAGATTCATTTGAACAATGGTGTAGACAGGTGATACAGGCTAGATTCGAGGTATGTATATCTAGAATTAGCCCGTTCTACCTGCTAACTAGGAGTAGGACCCCGAGATTGCAAAGAAGGTCATCCAACTGATGTCCACATTTTCTACCAAAGCCCTCCCGAATCGACCAGCATTTGCACTCACATTCCTCGAGCATATGCTCACAGTCAAGCTTGCCGACAATACCTCCTTCCCACAGTATTCGGATGCCGTGAAAGACCTGGAGCGTGTGTGCAGCTTAGAGATGCAGAAGTTGGCGATGAAGTTCCCAGACGATTTCACAGTAAACATCACGCGTAATCACACAAATATACTCAAGACTAACAAGCTCAGAATGTATACGACGGATTGGAGCGGAAGATCAACGAGATGATTGCAGATCCATCCACCGATGACAGACAACGCATGGCGTTTTCGGCCTTCCTTTTCATCATCATGTATGTCGTCCTGTAACAGTTCTAAGATGGAAACGAACAATGCCTCTAACAGCTGCTAGTCACCGTTCTACAATACTGGATAACGAAACTCAAGCAACCCGCATGAAGCAAATGCTAGACCAAGTACAGAGTGCTTGGCGGAACGAAGAATTCACGAACTCCATGTCCAATTTCGAATCCTTCTGTGGTGTACTCGGTATGGACCGGTTACCCGAGTTTCTTTCCGCCAACAATTTCAGGGGTGTCCAGGACTGGTCTGAGCAACCGCTTGGTGCCGATGGACAGGCCTTGCAAGCTGCTATCCTCGAAAGATCACAGGTAATGTTACACAGGCTGAGCGATATTCAACATGACTTATAAGTTCTAGCAACTCCCTCTTCGTCTCACCAAAACTTTGCTTGCAGCCTCTATTGAGAAGCTGCGGGATGGCTCGGCTGCATACGAGACTGCGGCAGTGCTCTGGTCTGCAGCGATCCCTATCATTCTGCCAAACATTCTCCAGCTCGTCAGGTATGAACTCTTTCATTCCATCTAGATGATGATTTGTAACTCGTCCTAGTCACGCGCAAGCATTCAACAACATAGAGAACAATTGGTCACATCTTCCGTTGGAACTTCAACAAGTTATTCGTCGGGTGCTCACCGATCGATTCTGGCAAGCTGGAATTTCAACAGAAAGTAGAGATGACTTCTTTGCCCGAGTAAGCGGCTCGAAATCAACGTACGAGGGCTTTGCATCTACTGTTCGGGGTACAGTGCGACAGATACGCGAGAGCTCCTACTACATCTTATACTCATTGACACGCTTCCGGGACTTTTTCTACGGTATCCCTAATCTTCCAGAGCCGTTGAGTAATGCGTTGTTTGGGAACGCACATGCCCTATCTGCCCATCATTTGTCCGTTCTCCTGAGTGTTTCCACGCATCTAATTGAAGGCTGTCCATCAAATCTCCGGCCTCAATTCTTGCCGCCAATGATCGAAGGGCTCTTCAGGGAGTTGGACAGCAAGATTTCCTCAGAGTGGAATGAAATCAATCGACAAATCATAGAGTCGGGTGACAACGACAATTTGACTGATGAGATGAAGACCGAGAGTATACTCCGCCAACTTACATATTCTTCTGTCTCCCTTGTTGCCGTACTGCTCGACTCACGACAGGGTAAGTACTATTTTCAATACAGTGAAGACGAGACGAAAATGCCCTTGATACGCCTACAGCCAACATGTATCCGTCCTTTGTTTCTGTTGTTTCACAAATTCCAATTCGACGCACAGATGCATATCGATATTTGCACTTTTAGCTAACCCCTTCATAGAATTTGCGCGCCAGGATGAACAGTCGCGAAGAGACGAACCACCTATGTGCGATTTTATCCTCACAAACACAGCCGTTTTGGAGCGTATTCTACTTTTCTGCAACTCAATCATACGCGTCCGCGACACACGCTCCGTTGTCACCATCGTCCGCGTTCTAAGAACCCTCATAATGCGCTTCAAGGAAAAGTCACCTATCCGAGACTTTTTCTGCAATGATATCTTGAAGAATTCAATTACCAGCCTCCACGAGCCTTACTTTGTCGACTGCCAGAAAGAGCTCGCCACTCTCATCGCCGCCATTATCCACCTCGACGACGAGATTCCTCGCAATATTCTACTCTCTCTACCCGGAATGGGAGACGTCTCGCGTGTAGACCGCCGCCTTACGAAGCTGAAGACTTCAAACCGTAGCGATGAGCGCCAGCAACGGGCTATTGTGCTAGATCTCTTGTCAAGCGTTAGGGGCATTAGTATTCATGAACAGGGCAAGATGGAGCGTGCGAAGCCGAAGAAGACGAAATTTCAAGAACAATACATGAACGTGGATCAGCAGCCAACGGAAATCGTAAGAGGCACAAGCCCAGGCTTGGCGGGGGTAGCAGATATGTTTGGGGAGGCGTAGAAGATGAGACAGTCAGTGGGGGGGGGACTTGTACGGATATGCTAGAAGAGGGGGTTTCGTCATTGGTGGAGTCTGCAAAATGCATAGCGAGGGGTTATACCTTTTCTTCCCTTACAATCCATGGCTATGCGAGTTGTGCATTGGTCAGTTGGCCTTCTTCGGCATATATCTTCGAGTCCGACTCTGCTGATGGTACTTTACATTTTGTTTAAGACGTATATGGGTATTGTATATATATATATATATACTCTACAAAGGCATTACTACTTCTCCACTATCTGCAGTATTTGGTTTTCCTGCTAACTAGGTACGGCAGAGGAATTGACATTCAGTATGCCCTAGTGTATCCACTGTACAGGTGCAGCATGTTCAATCAATCAATTCCCGTAACCATTCATTGCATTCTCGTCATTCTCCTTACTATATGACGAAATGAATTTTTCGTTCTCGTTTTACCAATAAACCAAAGAAAAATTTCAACCTAATGCTGAACCCCACACTATGAAAGAAAGAAAAAAAAAGTTTGCAATAGCTCATCGGGAGGGAGAGGGATTACACAAAAAAAGGAATGGACTTGCTGGGAACTGATTGAACATTAGTGATGTACCTTGGCAAGCAGGTAATGAAGAATACGTACTCGAACCCAGGACCTTTCCCATGCTAAGGGAAAATTATACCACTAAACCACAAGCCCGCCAGATTGTATTGAGGAATTCCAGACTTAGGGTTACTTTTATCTGTGAGGCGTTTGTGGGCGGGAAGTGCTCGGTTAGAGATACAGGGGGCAGGCAAGTGGGTCAAGAAGGTGGCATGTATGTGGAGTCTGCATTAGTGGGGGGATAGTTCGCATGCAAAGTCTTTGCCAGGGGCAAGATAGAGGGCTAAGGTCGTTTATTTATACGTAGTGTTAACAAAGTTGGTTTGTACCAGTATAACTAGCCTTTTTGTTCTGTGCGTAGAACTCTAACCATATGACTGAAATTCCGAACTTATATGATTGGTGAGATTTTGCAAAGAGGTCAGAAATACAGATCCAAGTCGAAGTTGAATATTGTGTTCAAACAGGTGACTCTGTTGCTAATGAACATGCGGTTGATTGAGTGTCCGAATCGACTCGGGATCGTCTCGGAGCTAGCATATGATATTGAAATTCAGCAAGCTCAAGGGCTAATTCTTTTGATTCTTTGCCGAATAAATGAAACCGAAGGGATTAAGCCTGCCATGCGGGTGAATGAATGGTCGTGTGAAAGCACCAACTCCCCCTGAGAAAATGCATAAGCATGCAGCTATACCGAAACCGGAACAGCGTCGCCGAGCCGGCGATGTAGATTTCCCGGGGCAATCGTAGTTGCCCATCACCACATCGACAACGACTTCTCCACCCACGGTCGCCACTCTCTCTACCAAAACCCACCGCCCACAACCGTTGGAGAGGATGAATCTAGGAGTCTATCCGCATCCGCGACCCCAGCATGGCGTTTGAGGTGTCGTACAACCTTGAGAATGAGCAGCAATTCTGGGATGGTGAGGCCGCACATAACCCCGCTAGTGCGTGTGGCAGCAGCAGCTAATGTGCAACACAGAGCTCGACGACATTGTGTCGACCCGCTGTCAGGAGGAAGAAATTATAGACAACTCCCTACGCTCCTACCTCAACGTTACCACAAACTACAGGTGTACGGCGCCTCCAAACCTCCACCTCCTGACCATTCATTGACTGCGGACAGCCGAGTACCTCCAGACGGACTACAACATTGCGAAATGCGTGTACCGCCTCCTTGAGGGTGCTCTCTTCACAGCACACAAGGAATATGTGCGGCGCCAGATAATATACTGTCTTCTGCAGGTGAATAGGGTTGCCGTGGGAAGAAAATAGGGCCTGGGCTGACTGGATGGCAGGAGGACGATAACCCAACATTGCACCTGGTCGCTGCCTTTCTCCTATACGATGGCCGACATAGCGGGAATGATGCCACATTCGAGATGATGCAGGCTGAGGGCGTCTTTCAACGACTGGTGGAGTTGATACAGACACCCGCCGTGCAGGATGACACCCGGCTCCATCAGATGCTGCTAGAACTCATGTATGAATCTTCTCGGATACAACGGTTGAGCTGGGAAGACCTAAGTATGCTCTCCTCCCTGTGCCCAACAGCTCTGTGTTGTGGTAAAAAGCTTCGGGCAGATTACTGATGCTATCATTCATAGACGCTGTGGACGACGCCTTTATCATATATCTTCTCGAGGTCATCGAAGGTGCTTCTGCTGATTCTGACGACCCATATCACTATCCAGTAATCCGCGTTCTGGTTAGTATGCCCATGTCCTTTCCTGGTCAGTGCTAATTACAACGCAGCTGGTTCTGAACGAACAGTATTTAGTAGTTTCCACGACCCAACATGCCAACGGCCGTACTGGAGTAACGAATCGAGTAATCAAAATTCTTTCTACCTATGGCATGACCTACAAAACGTTCGGCTGTAACCTGATTCTTCTTCTAAATCGGGAGTCCGAGACGTCCCTTCAGCTGCTCATTCTCAAAGTCCTTTATCTTGTCTTTGGGAATACTAAGACAGCGGAGTATTTTTACACCAACGATCTCCATGTCCTGGTCGATGTCATTCTCCGTAATTTGATCGATTTACCGTCCGATTCTCCAGCCGCGAATGCTTTGCGGCACACCTACCTGCGAGTTCTATTTCCCATTTTGTCGAACAGCCAAATTAGCAAACCACCCCATTACAAACGCGAGGAAATTCTCAGACTCCTTCATCTGCTAGTCACGAGCGGGAATCATTTTGCTCCTGTTGACGAGACAACTCTTCGTCTTGTCAATCGTTGCATCAATGTGCAATGGCTACAACCGCTAGCATGTGATTCCAATGGACTCCCGGAGGTGCATGGTGGAGCAGGTGCGGCCCAATCTCCAACCACCGATGATACCCATGTCTTAGGGAATGGCCAGAAAGAGCTTGCGCGGCGCACACTTGGGATGAGTGTGCGTGGAGAGAGTGCAACAAGCGTACTTGAGGTGGCTGCGCACACGGAGAAACCCGGTGTGCAAACTCCAAGTCGTGGGAAAGAGATGGTGCAGTGACACGGGTACATCACGTTCAACGAGCCTCTGTCCCGTGGTGTGTATACATTCGTCTCGAGCTGTCGTTGGCGGTGCGGTTGTCCTTTCTATTCTTACCTATTCTGGCCAGCATAGATTATCTTTTCTTCCAGTCTATTTCACTACTCAAGGTCTGTGGTGTTAGGAGCTGTGCCTTCTCATTTGCATGGGCGGTGTTTCTTGGCAAGTGGAGCGTTTTGTTGGCAGCTTTCTCAACTTTTGAACGATGGTGTCAATTTGACGCCTGCGTACTTCAGAATTCATCATTTTCCTTTCCAAATTTCCCAACTGCATGTAATATCTATCAATCGGCCACATCTACCATTCCACTCTTGGGCCCTGGTCAGTTGTACCATTTCCTCGCCTTGGCGTGTTCCGCCGATCCAGAAATCAACTCACCTTCGACGCATTTGGGCGAATCGATCGTGGCTCCCTTGCCGTAATCTACCCCGATCCTTCTCCTGGTATCACAAAACAATAGTCTCGCGATGAAACAATTATACGATTCGGGAATTCATGGGTCACTAGGTTGAAAACGCCGAGGATGCCTAGATGCTTGGGCACGATACAAAGACACACTACCCCTCACGACTTCTGAAATTCTGACGAATGCTCAGACCGGCACTTTGTCAGGTTCCGTCTCGTGAACGTTTCACGGCATGCGTGGCTATGATGAAGCCTTTGATACTGTTGAGGCCCAAGACGGCTTGTCGTGATAAGGCCAGCGGGCTCCGCACCGGATCTTGGCTCCCGATACGGGGGCAGCTGGAATGAGTTCTGTGTGCCATGACAGCATCCAACATTTTCAAGTCATATCTGGCTTGTCCCGGCTTAAGTAAATGTTTGTACTTTCGGGAAATCTAGACCGTCTAGGGGGAGGATATTGGACTTGGTTTGACTTGGATATACTTTTGGGTTTGATTGTTTCTCACTGATGACTTGGGTCTATGCCGTCGTCTCGGGGATGAACAGGCACATACTTTGGACACGTAACGTGTACATATCGCTAGAAGCCACTTCCCCCCTTTGACTAAGGTCATATCGTCGATGTTAAACTATGTCTGTTTTTAAGTCTCTAATCGCCCACAAACACAAGCCATGACTGGGAGTTCAGAAATGTCACATGCCCACGCAGGATATTCCTTTCACTCGAGCCTCCAACTTGGCGCTTAGGCGCCTAGGCTACTAGGCTTTTCATATCACGGGTGTTGATTCTCCGCCCCACGAGGTTTGGTTTTCTACCATCAATTGAAGACTTTGCATCTGTAATCTGCCTATCCATGGGTCCCACAAAGTTGCTAGGATTACGTGAATTGGTCAAGGAAAGAATGTAGGATGATGTCCGTGAGACGTTTTTTTTTAGCGAATTATGTTTACAGCAGCGATGAGGGGGACTAGGGTTACAATAAATGACTTGGAATTCTTAACATCTATGCTACGCTCTCGTTATGGCTAGCTCAGCATTCTAATTTCCTGTTCCATTTGAACAATCCCCCAATGCTTTGGGCTTCGGTTTACGATCTCGTGACTCCTAGACCTTAACTAAGATTACTACTTACATTGTAGAGATAATTGTGAGTCTGGTAGTTCACTAGCCGCATAAAGATCAGGCTGAAAAAAGACTTCACGAGATTCAGCTGTATTCTCCCTGATCAAGGATCATCATCAATCTGGGTACTCATCTCCGTAGCTGCCCATGTTCAATATGGAAGCAAAGTATATAGTAAGAATAATCGGTACTCAGGCACCAGACACCAGGCTATATATCTGTAAGTGTCAGCCCACTTTACCGACGCCCGATTTCATCGGATTCCGAGTGACTGAACAACTGCCGGATATCAAATGCCATCCCCCATGTGGTAGAAATAATCAGCCCATTTTATCCATTCCCCGGTACTACTACTACCTGTTGATTTTTATTTTCTTGGCAATGCATTCAAGATCATGGGAGTGCACTTGGCCGTTCTAATTCTCAAGTAAGCATTCTGTGTACAATACCTCTGCATGATGCGTCATGTGCTGCAGCTTGCACATGACCAAGTCCCCCCCCCCCCTGCGGTGCATGGGAAAATAGTTTTCCTGCAAGTTTGCCCCTTTATATTCTATCGGCCTCCGAGTTCTTTTACCAAGGAATCTTACCCCAGACTACATCCACCGCCCAAGACCTTGGAATTCGAATACTTGGCAGAACAGCTATCGGACAAATTGATCCTTCACGCGCCTTTGCCGCCGCTAGTAGATACGGCAACTAAAATTGTATCCTTGGGTATTATGAGTATACATGGCCTCTTCCCCTTCGAACGGGCGCCACATATGTCGGGGGGGAGGGGGGATTGGAAGTCATCTCTTGAAAGGTGTAAACAGAATTTACGGTTGGCAGATGAAAAGCCGGTATCAATATATTTATTTGTGGGAAAGGAATAAGAGGGATATTTTGGCCAAGTATTCGCTGCCAGTAATCTTGACCAATTCCACGGTTTTTAGAAGCAGACGCTTCTTCATTCATCATAACCGCTGAACGAGAGCGCAGTCTGTAGTAATGTCTAATCCAGACTCAAGTTTGAAAGTCCTGATCTAGCAATCAGTTTTCTTCGAGAACAACAGGGAAATGACGATAGTGTTCCACAAGTGACGGAACGCCGAGATTGACAGCGACACAACGCATTACAAAAGGCCTCAACCAACCACAATAATGGCATTATCCTTGTGAAATTAAGTCCGATTAGAAAGACCGACATCGGGAGATTTGCAATCTGCATGTTTCGAGCGTCAAGAGCCGGACATGTGCCGAGAAGCTGCAGTGTTCAACCGGCAATTCCGATCTTTGGACATTCACGGATCTCACGCAAGGCAACACCGGAGAATAACCAGGCAACAATAATGTATTCCCGATATCTCTCCTCGTCTTTGCCTGTCAGTGCTAGTACTACCATACAACCCTGCAATCACTTTCCCGTGCCCTCTCCCATCAGTTGAACAGAATACGTCATCATACGTGCAGTGGCAAACAATACCGCAGCAATAATGAACTCCTATTGGGAGTTCTACGGAGGAACAGCAGCAGCAGCAGCAGCAGTTACAACCATCGATCAACGCCGACACCCATGTAGTGCACGCAACCAAGTACGCAAGCACCTCGCCACAGCCAAGCACCCCAAGACTCAAAGTGTACCACCAAGACACCAAGAAATTGACCCAAGGTACCAAGTACGATAAGCCCAAGCACGCAGACGGGTGGCTATGCTTGATTTAATTCCCCTCCCACTACTATTGTACTACTACCGGTACAATAATTACTCCATCCCCACAGCCCACACACCAACCTAGCCCCCCGGTCCTCAGGGATCATCGACACCACATCGCCTGCGGTTCTCTCCGCCGATGACGATAGGCGGCTCTGTCAGGAAAACCCAATACTCTGGGTTCGCGTATGCAGCGGACAAGGGATTACTTTTATATTTGAGACACGAGATGCACGACCGCTTGACGACATGTTATATGTGCTCGTAATATAGCGCGAGATGAGGCTGGCAAAAAGAAAACAGTGGGTCATTAATAACCAAGCTTCTTCACACGGTGAGAATGTTGCTGCCCAACTGGTGTACCATGATGGTTGAGAGCGGGGGGAACGCAACGGAACGCAACGGAACGCAACAAGTTTTGGAAATTTGTCTTTCAAATTCCTTCCGAGGGCCTCAACCCAGCAATAGGGGAGCGCGCCGTCGTCGCCATCTACATGCATCGTCGCTATCTAGTTTCTATGCAATCCTCTATGCGGACTCCTGCAGAAAACCACCAAACTGAATAACGACGTAGAAGTGTGAAAAAAAAATAGAAAAAAAAATACAAGGAGATGAAGAAGTGAAGAAAAAAACACACCAAAACTCCTCCATTTTTTCCACTTCTCCATTTTTCCCATACTAGTCGTCAAATGTCGTCAAATGTCGTTCAAATGTTACTGCCCACCCCTCGGGGACCTTAAGGGTTTGGCAACCAGTAATCGTGATCGAAATAAAATCGCAAAGCATCTCAAGCCCGCAGAATGTCCCTTTCAACACCTCGAAGAAATCTAAACACAAGAAAAAGAGGCGAGTTTTCACCTCTCAGACCATTCGGCCAGAGCCCAACACCCCACTTCCATTGAGGGACCGAAGCTTTTCCCCGGAGACCTGTCTGCTCACAGTCATACTCGAGACTCGCGTAGTAGCTTGCGAGATGCCTTCGAATGGATTTCTAGGATCTGCCTCCGTGTCCGAGACATCGGTATCCTTGCCTTTGCCCGAGAACTGTGACTCACGTCCTAGCATGCGACCGACTTTGGGACCAACCCGTTCGCCATCTACGCAAGGTAGGTACCATCGCGCCATCAACATGCAGATGGCAGAGAGCATGAGGTTGGTGCCCGACCACATTTGAACAGTGACGTATGTTTGATACTCTGAGACGAGATGGCCGGCGACAACAGGACCGACAAGTGAGGGGATGGCGGCGAAGCTGTACATCATTCCAGTCCATTGTCCCAGCTTAGAATGCGCAATATGTTTGGTCTCGGGTGTGTTGTACGTGCAGGACAGGATGTTGGCGATGGAAGCTGGTGGCAGTCCGATAACAGCACCACTTGACATGCCAAAGCAGATACAGAATGCAATAGCAGCTGCAGTGGAATTGGCAAAGGTCCAGAAAACGAGGACAAATATTGAGGATATTATCTGAGCGCAAATGTGCATGTTCAGCTGACCCGTCTTGTCACAGAACAGGGCCATGGTGAGTCGGCCAAAAGTGGAAGCACCGTTCATGATTGTGAGGAGCCAGAATGTCTGAAGAGGCGCTAGGGTGGGCGTTTGGAATCTCATGATGCCGGTCAAGGTGCCAGCACGAGTGCCATGACCAGATACTGCTGCCCACTGTTTTACATTAGCAATTTTCCTTCAAAGCAAGAGAACTAACGTACCTCTTCGAGATTGAAGAAGACGGGATAGAAGCCAAAGAATAGAAAGGCTACTGCAACAGTGAACCAGCAGAAGGACTTGTTCCGGAAAGCTTCCGTGTCGATCCAAGTTTTAAGCTTGCGATAGCTCTGCGGCCGGGGATGTTTGTGAGCTGGGTTGGGTGCAGCAAAGATGAGAGAGAACATGGACGTCAAAGTCACGAGACCCGCGACTGCGCGGACGGCGTTATTGAAGCCGATGGAATCGATGAGGAATCGGGTCATGGTTGGATAGACAACACCGGCAATACTAGCACCGCATGCGACCATGCCGACTGCGAGGCCTTTGCGCTTCGGAAACCACGTTGCAGCAACTGTTTCCTGTTAGTAGATCGTCTTTTGGTAGTGTGGGATAGCATACCTTGAGAGCTGGACACGAAGTAACATGCCATTCCCAAGCCAACGACGAAACCCTGTGTGACCCAGATTTTGAGGTACTTTGCCTGACTGTTGCCGTTGGGGTGTGCGACAGAAAGCATAAACATTCCAAAGGGGACTAGGAAAGCTCCAGTGCCAATCACTTTGCGAAAGTGACCGGCATCTAGCAGGCGCCCAACGGGACCGGAGAAGAGTAAGACTAGGAACGACTGCGTTGAACCGATGAGATTGAGTTGAAGTTGGTCGGTCTCACGCAGGGAATTTCCAATGTAGTACGAGGCAAATGTTCCATACGCGTTGACAAGCCCCCAAGAATTGAACATGAGGAAGAAGCAGCCTAGCCAACAGGCGTACGCCCGCCATGATCGAGGCCAGTCGGGCTCTTCAAGGTGTGTTGAGTCCAGGGAAAGGGGTGTCGAAAGATTTTGCAGCGACGCTGTCTCGGTTGTGCTACTTGACAGTGGGAGATCAATCTCTCTGCTCTTCTGACTTTCCACATCGTCTACGGAACCTCGAGGTTTCATGATTGTTCAGTGGGGGGGGGGTGGGTATGGCAAAGATAAGGAAAGTTATAATGTGAATGGACGATGACGAGTGGATGATAGGTGTAGGCGGGCAACACAAAAACGTTGGAGAGCTGAACTCAACAGAATAGTGAGGGCAGAGTAAAACAATGACCACTGTCTCTGATGGCAGATGGAGAGTCTGGTACGCGGGGCTTATCAAAGTATAAGTATTCTCGCGCGGGTGGCTAGCGAGACGTGTGGGAGTGAGATGCAATCAAGGCACGATGTTTGATTGATGGGGAACCCTTTGACGGGATACACAAGGAGCAAGCATGTGCACATGTTAACCCCCCCGTGGGCTGCACGGGTGGCTAGGATTTCATCCATGGTGACGTGGTAGTCAAACCAGCCGTGTACTGGTGAATTAGAACTATCAGGCATACAAGCAACGCAAGGAAACAACCCAAGAAGAGCCAAGACAAGAAGCTCCACAGCCAATGCGGAATCCTCAACTCCGCCAGTTTCAGGGCGGCGTTTGTTGGTGCTTGCCAAGGCATGTGCAGACCAAGGTAGGGCAGTATGCGCCATCCCGATGCGGAGTCATGGTGAAATGTGAAAGCCATTGGCCTCAGGGGACGAGCATGCACCAACAGGATTTTTGGATTGGGGGGTAATGTGAGCCCGCCAGTATCATGTGCCGTCAATTCCCTCACTCGTCACTGGAGGGGTCCACTGGCACACACGATCAATCAGTGGTGCTCAGTCTTCTCAACCATGGACACATAGCGGGCGAGACCTGTATTCTAACGGCGAATGGAAACTGCCTGCCTCCACAGCGAAAGACTCGGTACTGGAAATGTGGAGACTGGGGAATCAGGGGAGGCAATTGCTGCGAGCTGGGGGGGTTTCAATCTGGGAGGACAGGCATAACTTTGCTCAATGGCTGCATGCGTAAGGTGTAAGAAAAATGGTATAGCGGAGCGGGACTCTCACCCGGAGGCCCTTGGCGCGTGCCAGCGGGAGGCGGGCAAGCGAGGGACCCTGAGAGCGCCAGCGTAGAGGTTCCACTGCCAAGAGAGTGAGTACATTCCCGCCTTAGCATTCCCATCCATGCGCTCATCGCTCGGCAGAAGGGCCAGACCGCGGACCGTACAACCGCTGAGAGCCATGGCAACCTTTGTGCGCTCGCTGGGCACTCTCGACGGGCAAATGGATGATATGAAGGGAAAGCAAACGCTGGCACGCGGAACAAGAGGGACATTGAGCGCGAGTCGTCGAGAACAACCAAGACGGACGAACCAGCTAGGGCAGCCGGAAGCGGCTAGCACATCGAAGGAGCCCATTCACAGAGAAGGTTGAATGAAACGATCTGCGCAGGGTGCTCAGCGCGTCACCGGCAGCGTTTGGGCTGCTCGAAGGTGTCGCGAATCCCACTCTGCCAAGGCACGTGTGTCGCAATGCGGTCCACTGCAGTCGACCACTGGGATGTCTTGCCCGTGATGCTGCGAGCCCTAGGTCGGTTATCTTGCGCACAGCCTCAACGATGAGCGTGTTTGATGCTTGATGCAAGAACGGTCCGAATGATCGACGGCTTGGCGAGATATCTTGTGTGCGACGACCAAGCAGGCAGTGCGTTTCTATTTCTTCTAGACAAGAGATAGCGAGCGGGCCTCCTGGGGGGGAGCCACTATTGGGTGCATGAGTAGGAGACGGCCAGGAAGAGGAGACGGCCAGGAAGAGCAGGCGGCAGCCAAACACAGGCGGCACGATGAGGCACAAGCGGCCTAGATGCGGAGCCGCAGCGGGGGAAGGCATCGCATTTGCAGTGCGGACGATGTGACCGCATCCCATGCGTGAGGCCGTCTGGCTGCGTTTGGCTGTGTCTGGCTGTGTCTGGCTGCGTCACGGCTGCCGCAGACGGCGCCGAAGAGACAATGCGCACGCAAAAGGCAAGGCAACGCGCGGGAATTGGCGGAATGGCGTAGAATGTGCGGCGCAAGAGGGTGGCGGCGTGTGGGTGGGAGAGGAACGCATGGCGGGCGAGGCCGACGGAGCTGTTGTGTGGTGTGGAGGACTGCCAAGCCTGCCAAGCATATTAGTCGCGCCAAGCCGATGGCCCTCGTCTAGCCCGGGATCCGGCCTCATGGTAATAATGCTTCTCAGGCCGAATCTGTAACCTCGATACTCGCCACCTGGTCGATCATGCTTTTCTCCGACGCCTCATCGCCGCCATTTCCTGCATCGCCCGCTGTGTCTGCTAGGGCACGATATTCTTCATTGAGAGAACTCCCTCGCCGCTCCATTGCCCACCCACGCTAGCATTTTTGGGACCTCTGGGGGGCATCTTGGATCGGGGCTCGCAAGATCCGCAGTGGAGACTTGGAACCCACCCGCCCACATGCCAAATCCTCCCGCAAGCTCCACGATAGGAGATGGGGAGAACCCGAGTCCAAGACGCGGGGAAATCAGACTCTAGTAGACACTGCAAAGTTTCCGCCTTGATGCCGATAAAGGTTCCTGCCCTGCTATGGGCGATCGCGCTTGAGTGGAGATAGTGAAGACTGGGGCAGAAGTGGCTGCTGGAGTGCAGGTAACGAAACAAGGGAGAAGGTGTGCCTCAAGGGTAAACGGCCTCTGTTCAGAGCAGCGACAGCGGCTCGGCAGGGTACAAGAGCAAAACAGTGTAGAAACACAGGCCTGCGATGGAAGAACTGCCTAAGCAAAGTGTGAAGCTCCAGGCAATCCACCCTTGGGCAGAATGATAGCGTCCTGCAGCATGACCTTTCCAAAAAGTGAGATGAGGGCCACTGCTAATTTCAGCACACAGATTAAAACAAAATATTTGACCTGATGTAATCCACATGTAGAGACAACACTGCAGTCGGAAATGTCCAAGACAACTGTTAGGATCACAAAAGGAGCTTCCGAGTAATGCATCACTGGTGCTTAAGAGAAAGTCGAGAAATCCAACGGCGACATTGGTGACAACAAGACGGGAATGTAGGGTGCGCGAGGAAGGCTTCCCCGTGTTCTAGAGCTGTAAACCTGAACGAACTATGAGACACGGCCACATTCGCCAAACTATAAACGCTCCCCTTGCTTGGACCCGACAAGCAGTGACGGGTGCGCTTTGCTACTGCCGCTGTCGGAGACAGTGCTTCTAGACGTAAGGGGGGCATGTCGCAGCCACTGTCTTCACGAACACTGGCCCACTGTTGCATAGAAGATGCCCAGTAGTACTAGCAAACCAGAGGCAAGGTTAGTTAGACGTAGTAACAAGAGCGAGAAGAGTAGTGTTTAGCAAGGAATAAAGAGTACTCACAACAACACTAGTCACGCCGGGCTAGGGTGGATACTGCACGATACATCTTGGACACAACGCTGCTGGCTCAGGCATCCAGCATATTGGGCCTAGTGCACTAAAAATCTCACATGAAAACCAAGGAGGTGATGCTGTGGTGGGGCCTCGTGTATCCATCGCAGTCTCGCCATTTTGCCTTTGTCATGCCAGGTTATTCTTGCCTAGGTTTATGAAAGCAACAGAGTAGACCTCAAGGGATGTCTATTGTACAAGTACAGGGTGATGGACAGCGGGAAATGGTGGCTAATGCTCTGTTTTGGTATCTATAGTGGGCTCACTCCACATTTATTTTCAGCTCATGACTATAATCGAGATCAAATGGGGGTGTGGTGGAGTGAGAGTTGGGAACCTGGGGCTGGCTCCTTTTCAATCCCAATGTTAAAAAACTCATTTCTATCCACCCAAATATATCAGCTTATGTTGGAGAGTTCTTAGAGGGTACTTGTCTAGTTCGAGATGTATTTCAGTGTTTCTTTGTATCGTGTGGTGGAGAGTGATTGAATATATTATGCACTAAATTGGGCATTGTATATCCTCTTTTGAATCCGCCACCACTTGACTTGGTTCATGTATACTCTTCATATATTGGACATGAGCAGACACTTGTAATAACCCAAACGTTTATTCAACAATTTATTCTAGGCCTAGCAGACTGTACAGAAATTCCCTAGTCACTTTCCCTCACCTTCTTTACTAGATTTATATCAAGAGATATAACGGCCAGCACAGCTTCCTTACGCCACTCATATCTTAGAGTCGCTTCATTAGCTTGAGTATATGCGTGGAGGGAGACGCACTGCGTTCTACAAAGCCAGACAGTCTTAGGAAATGCTACCTCAAGGGAAGCACGCCTCTCCAGCTACACGGCTAACCAGTTCGCCCTTGTCTCGCAACCAATCGCTTCCACCCTCCCCCTCCCAAACGCTGAGAAGTCATTCCTCACACTCGTGTCATCGGATTTTTTGTTTGTTTTTTATAAAGAAAGTAACATATACAGATACGTGCCATCCTGCAACCTCCAAGCCAGATGGAGCCTATGCAAAGATTGTTGCCATATTTTCTGGACGGCTTGTGTGGCATACTAAGCCAGGCGTCGGGCCAGTCTCCTTTGACTCTAGAAAAGCGGCAACCATGCGACACAAAGTGTGCGGGAATGTGCCAAGAGAGCGCTCAAACATAACCAGCCTCCCACAACCCACCTCGAGTGAGAAGTATTACAACAAGCGGCAACTTGATTATTTCTTGTTTTGGATATTGGGTTGGACTTTGCACTGGTTGATACGCAAAATGTGCTACGGTAGATATATAGACATCGCAGAGGGCTAGTCAGGTTACACAGCATTCATGATTCTATCTTGACGAGCTATACACCTTCTGGGATGTTATGTAAGCCATGGATGCGGCGGAGTGGTGGTGGTGAGATTGCACAAGCTTTCCCTCATCAATATCCCACACGCAAACGAGATTCTTCAATTGGTAATAGTGCATCCTTTGTCCCACAATACATCTGTATCTTCGAACCCCTGTGAGACAAAATGATCGTCGAGATAGCCATATTTGCTGCTTTTGCTGCTTTTGCTGGTACCGGTATTGGTAGCTTTCAAGTTTGGAACTACTATCACCACACCCACAAGGCTACTATTCGGCGTATCAAAGGTAATACGTCTTACTCCAAACTTGTTGAACTGAGAGTAGAAGAGATTCCCAGTTTGCGCTGACCTAGCCTGGGCAGAAAAATGGCTCATCTTGCATCCTTCTGCAGACATGAGCGATATCGAAGTCGCTACCAAGCGTGTGCAGACTGGGTATAAATTCAGCGAGTTAGATCCGTGGATGGCCGGGCTACTTGTTGTCCAGCGGACAGCATCGTCTTCCTCTTCCGTCCAGGACCAATTTCAAGAGGTTTTGAAATCAATCAACTGTCAAACGAAGACCAAGGCCCTCGAGTGTCTGGAGCGCCTGGTGGATGAGAAACTAAGACAAAGGGAGGAACAACGTAGGCAGGATGCTATGCAGCCAGCTTACCAGTGGACTGTGCATACCGAGGGCTCGCAGCGAGCTCGGGACAAGGCAAAGAGCATCAAGGAACGCAAGGGCATAGTATAAGGGCATGCTCGGCTAGTGTTCCATGGACTGATCTTTTGATCAGATATGGGTAAATTGATTTTAGACGAGGGTGAATATGACATGCAAAGCTGGTTTCTTTCGCACTTTGTGCAGGGCTGATTCAGACTGGGTTTATATACGCCAAAGGGTGGGTTTTATTTACTATGAGAATTGCATCCACTCTATCATTTTTACTAGGTATCTGAATAAACTGTAACTGTGAGCCGAAAAAGATTAGATCCTTCTGTCGATCTCTCTTCTTCTCTGCTTATCAAACAATTTCAGGGTTAAACAATCTGGGGTTCGGGTCATGGACTCATTATCTGCACCGGCTCTCCAGGGGTAGTGATTATGTACGTACTTGATAGAGTGATTCTTACAATTAGAGTTTGATCCTTAGATTTTTACCCCCAAAAATGGGGATTAAAAACAGGGTTGGGAACACTTATATTATATCTCTGTATAGAGGACTATTCGAGCTTATGTTTATACGTGCCTTTTTTTTCCCGCGAAACTAAGAATTTCACATAGACACAAGCCAGGTAACTATTTAAAAAATACATCTTCCAAAGTCCAAGGTTCATTTGGCGACCGATTGATCATTGACCATTGCCCCCACCTGGGATTGAGTGGTGACTGCAACAGGCTGAGCCGAATACATCAAGATAGAGAGGAATAGAACCATTGCTGCATCCCAGCCCTTACCGGTACCCTTACCTAACGGCGCATTTTCATGCATGCATATATAAACTC
>JAAZQE010000229.1:0-38231 GCA_013620735.1 Clavariopsis aquatica
TACCCCATTTGGGCTAGCCGAAAATCTCTCGTCACTCTACTACACCACAAAGGTAGGATCTCCCGTATGTTTATCCGAGTCTTACTGTACTGTAATATCCTACACCTGTAGAGGTGAGGTCGCATCATCTAGGCTCAATGAGGAAGTCGATAGAAGGGTAAGGTGCACACTCAGCCCCACTTGGATAGACGCTTTAAAGAGGAAAAAGTCGGTGGCGCTTGATCTTCCACGGCGACGCAACGGCCATGAACCGTCTTCTATTACTGGCAGATCTTACAGATGTGGACGCGGACCGCGAAACAAGTGAGGGACACGAAACGAGGCTGGGAGTTTCAGACTTTCTCGAATCAAGAAAGAAGATTACTACAGCCAATCATTCTCACACTTCTCTTTTACGCGTTGCATTTCCTTCTGCTTTCTCTTTTTCAAGGATGAGGCTATTAAACAGGAAGAACATCTGAATCTGGTGAATTTGATGAGCTGCACGGAAGTTTCCAGGAATTATTTTGAAAAGGCACGGTGGAAGTAGTACACTTTTGGATGCGTAATCATTGAAAGCTCATTGGAGCATTCGTGGTAGTCCCCGAAGTTCATGGGCATGAATTAGTTTGAACCCCGAACTTTCCTAACATACCCATGCTAATACGAAGCTTGAATTAACCTCTGTCGTTCCATAACCATAAAGAATCCACAATCAGCTAAATCATCCTAGCTCCCTGGATCGTGTCAGGCGATACGAGAGAACTGAGAGAATGAGGAGATGAGGTAGCAACTAGAACTGAGCAGCGCGGAAATAGCAAAGTAACGAAAGTTTTCTCAACAATGAAAATAAGTAGATTCACTGCTTCATACGTACTTGACTGATTACACTGGTGTGGGAACCACCTTGCTCTTTACGAAAGCCACCCTGGCGATACATCACGACTTTGTGGGTTTCTACAATCCGTTTCACCTCTCACTGGATCTTCTTCTGGAATCTGTCACTATAAATATCTTACAATTAAATTTAACAGATATTAATAGAGACTTGCATCCCTCTCTCGTGATAGCAAGGTGAGGTATTGGTAAGCTTGGTCCCCACACACCGTTTGAAAGTTGTGGACTGGCCTCTTTACTACACATTTCTGAGGGTGAAATGCGGACATAGAGGCAGTAGAAATAATGGGCCACTCAAAATAGCCGGAATATGTGATAGGGTAAATTTCGTGAGAAATCTGTTGCAATGTTATGTATCACAACAATCTTCAGGATTGCGAGAAGCATCATCATATGCTCCGTTTCGATCTGTTAACTCCCGGGGACTTCCATATAAATCATTATCATGTTCATTATGACATATTTGATTAGTTTTTATTGAAACTTTCTCCGATCGCTAAGTCGGACGTCTATAGATCACGTCAGCGGCAGAATCCTGTGGTCGTCATGGTGCGCCTTTCTCCCATGCTACCGGGAGGTAAAATTTGTGAATAGGATGGAAAACCAGATCGAATATTAAGAGAATTCGATTTCCTTTTGAGTAGGTTCGTCTGCCTAAATAGTGATGGGTTCCCGGAGGCTAATATTCGGGTTCTTTATAGGACGCAAACAATGGATTTATATGAGGTGTGCAGCAATTTCGAAATATATGTGGAGAAGAAAGAAAAAAAGAATTGGTTTCTCATAATCTTGCATTTGAAATAGTTTCTAGAAAGAATCTCTCTGCCTGTAGATGGAGAAGAGTCACTCAAGAGTCAAATGATTTCGGCGATATTCACTGTTAGCATTTAATCTTGGCATTTTTAACTCACGTTTATGTATAGCCGCTTTCTTGCATCTCTGTAGATTCAATTCACAGTCTTCTAACTTGATAGCATCATTGTACCGCCTGTCATCTCCCTCTCCATACCTTCGAGTATCCGCTCGTAGTCGTGGATGCTGGCGTTTGTACACGAATAGCAATTACACGGCGGCAAACTAGGACGCTATGTGAAATACTGACAAATAGTGAATCTTTATATTGTGCCTGCCATTTAAAATAGGAAGATTGACGTCATTATCTTGCTTTCACTCCTTCCATTAATCGAAAATATATACCCTAGTGTCTTCGTTGCTTCTCAAAATCCTCCCTCGACAGAATCACAAGCGTTACCTCATACAAACAGCCTTGGAATAAAATACCTCGATCTATTACTAAACCACGACACAAATATCAACCTACGACCTTCTAGCATCAACAACACAATGACGCCCATTGTACGCCCCACCGCGCTGCCCTTCACCACCCATCCCGACCCAAGGCCTAATTCAAACACCGAATATTATAATATAGAACTCAAAGCCCTGATACTTCCGCTGGGTTCTCTCATATACGACATTTCCCTCGATGCCCCCTCTCTTACACCCCAAGAAGCCGCTAACTTTTCACCTGGCTCAAAATTTAAATATGAGTACAAGCGAATGTTGGAGCTGGATTTTTCCGAATATCTAGATCCATCCTCGTGGGTTAGGGATACCATTCAAGCCCTTGATATTGCGAGAGAGTGGTCCCTAGAACCCAATAATTCCTCTTCATGGGCTGACAATATCCTCAAAGCTCTTGAATCCGCTGCAGAGCAGGCGGATGCAATCAGCCAATGGAAAAATCTTGCAATTCCTTCCAAAGAAACCAGAGAGGAGCCGATCTATATTTTATATCAGGTTCCAGAAGTTGACGAAGCAGCCGAGCTCAAGCTGCTCCCACACCGAGAGGGCTACGACTTTACAATTGGTCATGGGGGGGTTGGTGAAAGCGATATTCGCACAAAAGTAATTGAAGGTTTCTATATTGATGATGAAAACGTCGGTGGTGTCGACCTCGTCGAAGACTTTGATAACGTCAAGATCAATAGACGGGAAGATGACGACGAAGCCCAACGCCACAAGGTCGACGACAGTGGTAATGTGACTAGTGAAGGGGAAGAATGCGTTAGATTCAAGGATTCAAACAACGAAGATGAAGACCCTATGAAAACCGATGAAGAAAATCTTGCCAACCCCGCCAAGGTTGAGGCCAACGAAGATTCAAATATCAATTCCAATGACGAAGAGTTCTCAGTTCTTCACCATATGACAGAGGAGGATGAATATGAGCTCATCGAATATCAAGATTCAGATTTAAGCTCTAACGCCAAAGCCTATACTGTGAAGTGGGTAGTGGCAGAGAAACTGGACATAAAAGCATTGCGGGAGTACCTCATAAATCTAAGCGAGAAGTTTTCTTTCCTCCGCGAATACCCGTTAGACCACGACATGTACACCCAAAACTCGGACAAAGGCCCGCGTATGGCAGTAGAAGCGTTCCTTCATTTGATCTGGAATCACAAAGGTGTTCGGATCGATGACCTCAACACAGTGCATGCTGTCGTATGTCCAGAAGCCCGTAAACTAAGGCATCCCAATCGATTCCTATCCCAATGGGAAGAAATGACCTTACTAAATCTCACGTGCATAGATTACGAGCCCAGTAGGGGTCCTATTCAGCCAGAGGATTTGGACTTTGGAGACATTTCAGTGGAAGAGGTTACTGACATATTTGGCGGCACTGGTGGGGTTACACTTACTACTAAACTTGTTCGCAACGATGCATACGATTACTTTTCAGTATGCGGACGTGGACAGGAGGCTGCTCGTCTTCTTCAAGAATATCAAGATGACCCCGAAGGCAACGACACTCGACATCCTATTCAGGAGTATGAGCGCCCACAGTTCAAGCCTTTAGACAAGCCAAAATTCTGGAACGACAAATTAAAGGCTGCCAAGATTACCAAAGAGGGCAGTAGTCTTGCAGACTCCGAATTTAGTTCCGAATCCGAGTTCCCGCTAGAGGCAACGAAGGCAGACATCACGTTCTGCATAAATGCACTACCCGGGGTCATACTCTCCAAGTCATTGCTAGAGCGCAATCACTATTTTAACGATATAGAAGAACCGGGCGTTCATGAAATCTACACCAATTGGTGGGCAATGAGTAACATGCCGGACGATCAACGCCCCGGGGCCCGAGCTAGGTGGTATTCATCAGGGGAGTACCTCAATGACGAGCTATACTTCAACGCTGGTTGTGTTCATGAGCCAATTTCAGAGCACATTAAACTTGAGCCGCGAGGGTTCCCTTCAAATCTTATGAGCAAACAGGAGAAGATTGACTCTTGGATGAACACGTTGGAAGGGGGGAAATTCGATTCTACTCAGGAAATCACTTTGGAAGAAAAGCCAATACTCATCTTTGAGGGTGGAAGGGTTAGTTTATTAGAGTCACGTCGGGAGTGGATTCATCCCCAATATCCTTCTCAGCCACCTTTCCTAAATTCACACCCAGGAGTTGGATTTATCTCTGGTAGCCTCTACAACAACTGCCAGGCTACAAATTATTGCCAAACTCCATTCCAAAAATCTTTCTTGACTGCGCCTCCAGGGTTTGGCCCTATTCCGAAGTATTCAGCTGCCTTTCAGGACAACGAATCCTCCTTTGTCGACTGTTCTCAACATCCACACCGACAGCCGTTCTTGACTCCTCCACCAGGATTTGGACCTATACCTATGTACTCTAGGGTATTCCAGACCATTGAATCTACTGTAGACTACTGCGGCACTCCCAGCAACCGGAATTCATGGAGCGATGATTCAGGGTATCTTTCAGGTCAATACTTTCTAGAAGATGAACAAAGGGGATGAATTATTTTGCAGCTGCTTTTGTAAGACATTCTATATTGTAATAATCCATAATTCCACTGACGACTTTCAAGTATCCACGACTGTAAGCCAAATTGAGGAATGAGACTTGTTGTGCTGATTCGAAGCCGACTTGGATGACCGCGAGAGGAATCTAGAGACATCAAACCTCCCAAAAATGGACACAGCATTTTGATTTCAAATATTTTCTTTAGATCTGCAGGAATCTTAAGAAAAGGGTATATTTCTTTCTCTTTGGAGCATTATCAACCACCGCAATTCTGAAGTAAAACATGTAGAGAAGATAGATGAAAGGAATTCACCTGAGAAACCTTTCTGGACTTTTCATTGAGCTATCACGGCGATACCTTGGGCTGGATTGTGTGAGATTTTAATCTTATATTTGGGGTAAACTCATTGTTAAAACATTGTAGCCTGCCCAGATTTCCGAGGGGCATGCCCAATTAGTCTTAAATGGAAAAATAAAAAGTAATCTTGGACATGGTAATTTCACTGAAACCGATGACCTTAGGTGCTGTGCGTGATAATCCGCGTGAATATTGTGGAAAGGGAGGACGCAAACCAGGTTAATAGGTGGATGCGTGGAAACAGATCTGCTAATAAGAATGTTGCATCATCGTGAATCATTCGATGATCATTCCAGATTGCCTATTTAGGGGGGAGATGAGGGCTATCATGGTGTGTGAAGTAATATGCCATGATCAGTGTGATAAAATGGTGAAGGTATTATGGTTGAAGTGCACAATAAGGTTCTACCAAGCTGCTAGCTAGACCAGCTATTCAACCCTTTGTGATGTTGGCGCAAAAGAATACATTGTCTTCAAACAATGAAATTCGGTGTGTTGCCTGAATTTTAGTTGTGGGTTCTTTTTGGATAAATGAGGTCTGTCCCGAATATTGCTGCCTACCCAAATGGCCTCACCGAATTTCCGGATCGAGACATGAGAAGCCAGCACACGGAAGCTGAAATTTTTTTTTGGCTTGCTCAGCTAACCGTAAATTGAAATGCATTACTACAATTCAAATCGAGAACGATGATAGTCTCTTAAGGCGATCGAGGTTGTAGTGGCGTTGGATGTGATACCTTGCAGGGCTTCGTCTTCTCCTCCAGCTTCACCTCCTACATTTTCGACTACATTCGATTGACTTTGTACTTCTAAGTTAGAGTGATCCTACTCCCTATTCCTGTTAGGAAGAACTAGTAGTTGTGTCAGCACACTTTCGAGGTCGTTACACTTGCCTTCATTGCATTGTTTTACTCGGCTCCCCAGCAGTTTCATTATAATACAATATTTAATTCTCTTCTTACATGGCCCTTCAAGTCTTTTCAACTCAATTATCTGTACCTACTAGAGCTATGACAAAGGAGATTATCACTTGTTTACCGCTAACACTAGAGGAAGGGTTAGCCATAGCCTCATCGATACCACTCCCAGCTCCGAATAACTCTGAATCCGATCTTTTGGCCTCAGAAAACCTAGATTTCTGTGAGCCTTGCCTAGAAGATGTCCCTCTGCCAATAGACCCAAACTCCTACAACTCCTACGAGGCCACCATTGGCAACTTCCTTAGAACCCGCGCCGACGTCTACAACACTTTGAAATATCTTAAATACACCTGCATGCACCTACACCAGATCCAATACCTCATCCAAGAGTACGGCGAATCCGCACTCAAGACCCCACCTAGATCGCCACGTGGGTTGTCTCTTGTATCACTCCTTCAAGGCGAGATACCCCACGAAACCGCTCTCGAACTGGCCCAACACAGCTTTGCAGTCCATCACACCGCCATATCCGAGTGTCTTCGGAAGTGTACGTACTTACCCGGTAACCTGCCATCTTACAAAGATTTTAGTGATCAACGTAATTGGTTTTGCCATGATTATGGAACCCCAGAGGCGAATGATGGGATGACATGGGTCATTGATGGTGGGATTCGAAGGAAATGGGAAACTGGCGAGATTTTCAGCGTCACCGGGGCGAAGTTGCAGTACGAGGAGTTGTTGCCTAAGGTTTCCGCTGCTATTCAGGAGCTGGTGTGGATTTTGGATGATGACAAAGCTTGGAGAGAATCTGTGATAGCAAAGTGGTGGGAGGTGGAAAAGGTGGACAAGGTGGAGATCGGAGGAAAGCATATTGAGGATGCTGATGGCTCTGGGTGCGAAAAGAGCTACACGAATAAAGTTCAGCAATGCAGCGAGCATGACTACGAAGGTATGAACAAGGGAATAGAAGACGATATCGCCAAAGATGACAAGGAAAACTCTGCAAAAACTCTAGATCCAAGCTCTTACTACCACTACGACGGTATCTTGACACGCCCGATCCGCGCATTATACTTCCACAGCCGCTTCTGCCGCAGAGTATTTAAGCGAATCAGTGACTTTACCTGGAACCGTCAAATTGAGTATTGCAGATACCATGGAATTAACGAAGATGAAGAAATAGACCCCATTACAGAAGACTGGGTAGATAAAGTTGATGAGGAGGGTAATGACGAGGAAGATGATGACGAGGCATGGGCAGATTTTAAAGCACAATTGAAGGCGAAGTCAGAAGCGAAGTTCGCACGTTATTACCTGCAATCATCGTCTTCTGCCAACGGAAACCCTAAGATCGATAGCATGGATCCTGAATAGAATCTCGATGAGACTCGTCAGGAAGAGAGTGAGAATTCGAAAGACGGACGATGGGATTTGGAGAATGGTGGCGCCTGAGTCTGCCAGGTTTGGTTACATGAGATTCGGGTTCTAATAATAGCAACTCTTTCATACCAGCTGGCTGGGGAATATTGGTTGTTGGTTTCGCGTGCCGGAACACGTCGGAATAGTTTCGGAATGAGGAGCCGAAGTTTTTCTCTAAGCCTGATGATGTGGATAGAATAACCCGTCCTGGGCGATAAATTTTATTTACGCAGGCTTAATAAGCATTGGGGACAGGAGGCATACTCAACTATAAATTTTTCTATTAGTACTAATCTATCACCAAATTGCGTTAGACGACCGTCTACCTCATATTGTGTGAAGATATATGTGTTTCGTGACAGAAACTTTGACGCAAATGAAGGGAATTTCGCCCTCAACGAAGTAAACGCCCATCTTTTGTCAAACCAGAAGACTTGCTTAGTTTGTCACCTTTTTATTTCTTTTCCTCCAGTTCCTCACACCAGCGTCGATCTCATCCCGACTGACCCCATCTCTAACTAACCACATGATCACGCCCAACGCCTCTACGTTTTTATTTCTACTCTCGTCATCGAAGAACAGCATGTCTTCGTACTCGATCCCGCTATCTCTCTGTATCCGCCCGAAATGTGTGATCTTGCTTCCGGGGTATATTTGGAGGTGGTCGAAGAAGTCTAGAGCGCGTTTGGGGGAGGAAGAAGTATGTGGGATTTTGAGGAGCTTGAGCATGTCTCGGCCGAGGTCGGGGGCGTGCGTGCGCGAGGCTGCGCCGATAAGAATGCCCTTTTGCTTGAGCTACGGAGGTCAGTACCCAGTGACCGCCACAAACAGGGCAAATCATACAGCATCTAGCACCCCGCCAACATCAGAGTAAAACCCAAATCCTTCGCCGTATTTGTCCTTGACTTTCAACCCGCCTTCCTGAGCTTTGAGAGGCGGGGTGACGTGCGTGTCTACCCAGAACGGCCATAACGTATAGTCGAGATCGAATACCATTATTTTGGGAAGCGGGAGGCCATCCGTAAAGGTTAGCGGCCATGGGGTCTTCTCTGGAAGAGCAGTAGTGGTTATGGGGTCGTTGTTGTTCTTGTTAGGGTTGTTGTTGCTGAGTGATGATGTTTGGCCACGGCGGGGCATGGCGAGGATCTTTGGCAACCGCCCGTTGATGCAGAGCAGAAGAATTGACGTGAGGGATAGAACGAAGCTTAATAGAAGAGATCTCGCCAGCGTGTGGGCGTGTGTGCGCGAGAGACTGAGTGTGCGAGAGGAAAGGTACCGCAGTCGGTCGCGATATGACGATGTGTGGCGTTTGTGTGGCGCTCCCCGCCACAGATCCACAGCCAATCAGAAATCAGAGGGATACGGCGAGATGCTCACACCGGATGGCAAACCTCCCCGTCATTACTACTCCTACTGCAGCTAAATGGCGCTTCGTACTTGTTCTCTAGCTACGGTATTTGCGAATTTTTTTGCCCAGATGTCCCATTTTAGGAGATCACCATCACTGCAAGAGGGGGCACGACAGACCTCTGAATAGCGGCCGCAATCTTGCGGTGCCATTTCGAGCAATCGATCGCACGTCTGCACCAGAGCTGACTTGGAACGAGGAGACCTGATCTGCTTTGTTCTGGGCTGCCACCCCCCGTGTTGCAATACTAACGCGCATACCGAACAACACAACAGATTCTCATCGCGAAAAAGGCATGCTGGGAACGCGACGCTGCAAGCGCTTCACAACTCGAGATTGCATCGCTCCACGAACCAGTCGATGTCTAGGCACGCGACTACGGCAGAGGGTTGCACGCTGGGTTGCACGCTGGGCGGCGGGATGGCGTCGACAAGGCTTCGGTAGTTGTATGCTGGGGATGGGAATGGCGCTCCTCCGTCTCACCCCGCATGTGCTCTGATCTCCCCGAGTGACCGCACATCACTCGCACCCTTCACGATGGCAGCAAAATGATACGGGAGGGCGCAGGCGGCTGCTGGACAGTGGCGATGTTTCTGCCCCGCGCGTCAGGCCCAGAGGCAGCAGGCAAAGTGCTGGGCTCCGGCATCAGACGTCCCCGATCAGACGTCCCCGATCAGACGTCCTCGAAAGCAGCCTCCCCTGAGAGGTACATGACGTACTGCACCTAGGAAGCATTCCCACAGGCAGCCCCATGGGCAAGCAAGAGGCATGACCGGGCACGCGCTTTCCCAGCTCCGGCTCCAATGCAACTCTCCCTGTTGCCGCAGTGCCGTTTCCAGGAAACATGCAGCTTGCCAGGCTGCCCGCGCGTCTCGGTGCCCACACTGGTTCGACAGCGCCTAGCCGTACGTACATCTATGCCGGACCGGATGCTGGGATGATCGCTGTGCCTCTGCAAATCGTATGCAGTCTCCCTGTTCTGGCGCAGGTACGTCCGCGTCCTGGCTGGTCGAATCGACACCCCCTGCTAATTTGGCACACTCTGGGGTAAACAGCCATCATCGACCAGCCTGATCATTCTGCATCTGCCCCAAGTCCATTCAGTGCCCGCTCCATATGCGGGTGACTGGACGTTGGATCCTGGGCGCTATTCTTAAATTTGCCCATGTGGGTCAAGTGAAGGACGCAGTCGCAGTCTCGGCCTTCACTCTCTCTCAAGTCTGCATATAAACTCCGCCCAAGGGCTTCTTACCTTCCCCCCTTTCTCTCTCCAAGGTTCGTACACTCGACACACCGTGCTGTTCAGGATGCTTGTGAAACGTTTCCTTGTTTTCGCAGCAGGTGGTAGCCTGTCCATTGCGGCGCCAGCACCACGAGACAATCCTCCTCCAGATCCAGAAATTGGCATCAACGTCTCCCCTCCCCCTACTGCGCTTGCAGACTGCCCTGGCTATGCTGCTTCCAATATTGTCAAGACGGACTCCTCCCTCACTGCAGATCTCAAACTCGCCGGTCCAGCATGCAATCAGTACAGTGATGATTTAACAGACCTTCGGTTGCTAGTAGAATATCAAACAGGTCAGTAGTAGACTGCAGATCTGAGACAAATAACCTTTCACTTCACTAAATTTAGATCAATTCACTAACACAAATGCAGGCGAACGACTCCATGTCAAGATCTACGATGCTGGGCTCAATGTTTTCCAAGTACAAGAGGGAGTTCTACCCAGGCCCCCGAATCAAAATGTCGCCTCGTCTAGCGCCGCTCTACAATTCGACCTTGTGGAGAATCCGTTCTCTTTCACTGTGCGCCGGAAGGAGAATGATGAAATTCTCTTTGACACTTCAGCAGCACAGTTGATCTTCGAAACTCAATATGTACGCCTACGAACAAAGCTTCCCAAGAATCCGAATCTATACGGCTTTGGCGAACATAGTGACCCCTTCCGACTTCCAACCCAAGGCTATAAACGTGTTTTGTACAATACAGAGTCACCATTCATTCCCACCAACGCCAATTTGTATGGCTCACACCCTGTCTATTTCGAGCACCGGGGAGACAAAGGCACTCATGGTGTGTTTCTGCTCAACTCTGATCCCATGAAGATCTGGATCAATCAGACCGAGTCTGGGGACCAATTCCTAGAGTACAACACCATTGGTGGTATCATTGATCTCTACTTTATGGCTGGCAAGCAGCCAGCTGACGTCTCAAGACAATACGCCGAAGTTGTGGGTTTCTCAGCCATGTATCCGTATTGGACGTTTGGTTTCCATCAATGCAAATACGGGTACTGGGATGTAAACATGGTAGCAGAAGTAGTTGGGAACTATTCATCAGCTGGAATTCCTCTGGAAGTTATGTGGACCGATATCGACTACATGGAGCTTCGACAGGACTTCACCACTGATCCAGACCGTTTCCCAATGGCAAAAATGCGCGAGCTGGTAGCTACTCTTCATGGGCGTGATCAGCGCTATGTATTGATTTTAGATCCCGGCATTCACTCAGTGAAAGGGCATGGAACCTATGATCGCGGGCACGAGAAAGATGTTTTCCTCAAGAACGCGGACGGCTCCGACTATTTGGGTGTTCAATGGGCAGGTGTAACCGTGTGGCCAGATTGGCTGGCGCCTAATACCCAAGATTGGTGGACTAAAGAGATGGCGGCAGCATTCAATCCAGATACAGGCATCGATCTCGATGGTATTTGGGTGGATATGAACGAAGCGTCCAATTTCTGTCATGACGTTTTCTGCAATCCGGCCCAGCTAGCAAAGGATGAAGGAGATCCTCCAATACCTGAACACTCACCCCGTCCTAATACTGGCCGCCCCATCCCAGGATTCCCGCCGTCCTTTCAGCCCACACCTTCTGGAACTGCTATGATCAAAGCCAGAAATTCGAAACCCATTCGTCGTCGCGAATTTGAAAACGGAACAATGAAGGGTATACCTAATCGTGAATGGTTCGAGCCAAAGTACAACGTCCAGAGTCATCGCGGCAAGCTCCCAGACTTCACTATTTACACTAATATTACCAATTATGATGGCACCCGCCAGTACGACACACACAACTTTTACGGTCATATGATGGCAATGACAACTCATAAATCTATGCTCAGTCGCCGACCAACCGTGCGTCCAATGGTTCTCACACGGTCCACTTGGGCTGGATCAGGACGCAAAGTAACACACTGGTTTGGCGACAACATGTCCAGTTGGGATCACTATCGCACTACGATCCGACAAATGCTTAGTTTTGTATCAATGCACCAAATGCCTCTGGTTGGATCTGATGTCTGCGGCTTCAACGGTGACACCAACGAGCAACTTTGCGCACGGTGGGCACTGCTAGGAGCTTTCCAACCATTTTACCGTAACCACGCCGAGAAGAGTTCCGTCCCCCAGGAGTTCTTCCTATGGCCAGCCACCATCACCGCCTCCAAAAAGGCCATTGACACACGCTACAAGCTCCTCGACTACGCATACACGGCGCTCTACTACCAGACCAAGACTGGGGCACCCATGATCAACCCACTATGGTTCCTCTACCCTTCAGATGCCAACACCTTTGGTATTCAAGAACAGTGGTTCTACGGCGACGCACTTCTCATTTCGCCTGTCATGAAAGAGTCCTCAGATTCAGTCACGCTTTACTTGCCACAAGATAGGTTTTATGACTTCTGGACTCATCGGCAGGTTCAAGGTCAAGGAACCAATATTACAGTGTCGAACTTGACATGGACCGATATCCCAGTACACATACGCGGCAGCACGATCTTGCCCCTGCGCCAGCATTCCGCCAACACCACGAAGGCATTGCGTAAAGAAGATTTTGTCATCCTTGTCGCGCCAGGCACGGATGGCAAGGCCAAAGGACGATTGTACCTCGATGACGGGGAAAGCATCGAGCAGCCATATGCTAGCGAGATACAGTTTGTGTGGGACGGTAGCAAATTTTCGGCAAGTGGAAGTATGGATTACAAGGGTGCTAGCGGAGAGAGCATCACGGTGAGCAAGGTTACAGTCTTGGGGCAGGACAAAGCGGGGAGTACCGGCAGGTTCGATGCGGATAAGAAGAGTATTGAGGTTGAGGGCCCATGGAAACTGGCTGGCAATTGGGGGTTTGAGATTTGAGGGTGTACACTTGGGTCTAGACGGTATCGGCATAACATATGCATGCATAGGATTACGGACTCTGGGAGGCTATCCTTATAGACGGCAACTTCACGACTTTTCAATTAATGTTTGAATCCATGCTTTTTATGAATATGGATGCACATCAAGATTTTTATTTCATCTATTAGGAATATTTTGACTTGTGTAATGATGCCCGTGAAAAGGCTTTAATGTTGCTACTATGAACTGAAATTAGGACCAGTGATTACAATCACGCGAGAACTGCACAGCGTAATTCGCCTCACAGCATATGGGAAGCAGTACGTATCGATGCATGAACTGTCTAAATGCACGACTCCTAACACTTTAGATATCGCAAGGCTAAAACACGCACCCATGTATTATGTGCTACTGAATGTCTGGTGTTTGAGACTGGGATTGTCTGACCCAGATTGCCACGCACGTGTGCACTACATCATGTGAACCCTTGCAGGGGCAGACCACGAGCCATGTTTAGATCGCGCGTGGTCGCAGGGAGCACAATCTGATTCACAAGTCGATCAGAGTGTGATGGGTATTCGCGCTCGGGACACGGGAGTGATGGGTCGGATGAGCGCAGTGTTGCGGGTGACATCGTGAGGGCTTGGCGGGAGGTTCGGGAGTACATACGGGAGTAATGTGTTCCCGTGATGAGGTTGGAAAAAGTAGCAGAATTCGGGCCGGGAGCTGTCTAACTTGTATGGTCGAGAGGCAAAGGGTATTGATAAACCCGTTGGTGCCGTTGTGAGCATATGTACTTCGGAGATATCCTCAACCCCTTTCCAACCCTACAAGGGGCATGGGCTGTATGCTCAGTCTTCTTGTATTTTTGTCTTACTGACGCCATTTGTGACACCATGGGAACCCGATGTAATATCTGTCTGTGTATCGTCGCTGACTTGGATCGCATGCTTCGGTCGGTTCTTGTTCAACCCCTCGAGTAGTACACAAGCCTTGCATACGTCCTGGCTTGAGAGGTATCCGCAGCGCTTGCACTGGCCCATTACCTGCTTAGGCATTTTACGTGATGCCGCTGGTGAACCCTTGTTCTTCTTCCCTTTCTTGGTAGGCACGGTTGTTACAGTGCTGGATGTGATTTCCACCTCTAACCCACTCGCGGCTGCGGCTTCGTTCGCCGAGAGCTGCTGCTCCATAGTCGCCATTTCGCCCCCTCCCGTTCGCCCATTAGAGCTCCCGCAGCCTCCTTCTTCCTCTTCGGCAGCGGGCATGGTACTGACACATACCCCACCACAGCCCTCGTCACTGCCTGGGACTAACTTTGCCATGTCCTCCCCGCTCCGGACGACATCAAGTATAGCGCTTGGCCTGATGCGCTCGAGGTTCTTAATCAAAGCGCGGGCACTACCTCGGAAGGCTTCTGGTGAGTAAATGCATTCGGTGCTGAAGTAGTCTAGGTTCTTGTGATGCGCGTATAAGACAATCTCCTTTTCGTATGCGTACTTCAAGGGCTTGCTCCGCTTTATATTTGTATGTGATTTTGGGTCTGTGGCGATGGCAGAGGGCGTAGATGTAACAATGGAGGTAGTTCTCGAGAGTCGAGGGAGGTCACCGCGTAGCACTGTCAACCATTAATGAGGTTCGGGCTTTAGGGCTCCGAAATAGCAGATCGTACAGTTCATGAGCACCGTCTCAGCAACGTCATCGGCGTTGTGGCCAGTAACCACATGCCGAACACCTAATCTTGCTGCCCCTCGATCTAATGCCTGTCGCCTGAACACACCACAGTACGTGCAGTTTCCCTTCTTTCCCACTTGCTCCACCACCTGGTCCATAGTCCATCCATATAGCTCATCGTATCCGAGGATCGTCAGCGGCATGTCGTACTGCTGTGCATTGCGCTTAACCGTCTCAAGAGAGTCATCGCGGTACCCCTTGATGCCTTCATCGATGGACAGCAGGATAAGCTCGACTCCATAGTCGTAACGCTCATTCAACGTCTTGAGGACCGATGCGAGGACTGTGCTGTCCTTCCCGCCTGATGCCCCGATGGCAATTTGCTCACCTCGGTAGAAAAGGTTGTTCTTCGTGATAGTGTGATGGATTTCGGTCTCGAAGACGCTGATGAAGCACGCCTTGCACAGCTTGGAGTGATCTTTTGGGCGTAGAATGAGGGCCCGGTTCGTCTTGCATAATGCGCAGGGCGAGGGGGCCATTTCGATATCCAGGGCTATCGCGGAGTCGTGGGGCGTTGGTGGGGGATTTTTTTGAGGTTTGGCGGGGCTCGCGAGTCAGGGGCTTAGTATTGGCGAGTCATGGAAGATACAGGAAGAACCTCTGGTGAGTTGCTCCGTACCAAAGCACAGCATCATGACCTTCCTCCTGTTCAGAATTGGCTTGCTCGAAATTCATCCACAACAAAAAATTGGTCGTCCCAAAACGTAGTTCAATGTCGCATACATCAAATCCATCAACCCTATCAAGATCTCAGCCCTCGCTTGCTCCCGAGGTACTAGCAGGCCCTCTTTCTGACTCACTACATACTCTGCAGTCAATCGATCCAGCACACAAGAGATATTATTTCACGAAAACCCAGCTTTATTAGTTTACCAACCTTGCAGCAATCCATATACCTGAGTAACCATGTCTGTCGAGCCAACCGGAGAAATGCCCGCATTCTCAATTCGACCGGCCAAGTCTGTGGAAGAGGTATTAGAACTATGGTGGCCTCTAATAAAAGATCTTGGTTGGGTAAACTTCACGATTCATTTTCCCTCTTTCTTAAACCCGTATTAAATATTCGTTATAGCTCACGCTAGCCAGAATCGAGACCGTGATGATGCTCTTACTCACTACAGAGCTGCTGGAAACGGGAAAGACTGGCTTATGGTCGTGCCTGAAGCAACAAGCAAGCCAGAAGGCTGCGTTGTCGGGTTTAAATACCCGAACAACACCGCTTGGTTCGGTTTTTTTTTGATGAACGCTCCATTCCGAGGAAGGAGAATGGGAGCAGCCCTAGGAAAAGACATCATGTCGTCCTTTCACACCAGCGATATGACCTATCTTGGCCTAGATGGTGTCGAGGAACAGAAATACACGTACCAGCGGAGAGGCTTCGAGGTCAAGGCAACAATCAAGCTCGTAACCCGCCCTTCATTGAAGGAGAAACCAACAATCAACCCTGCGCCGCTGATAGGTACTGATGAACATATCATGGACATTAAAACCATTGACCCCGAGCATCTAGCTCAATTCGACCTCGCCCACACAGGCCTTTACAGACCAGCGTACTGGTCTCAAGAAGGCCTACTCTCTCGTGAAGACGCTTACGGCTATGCACTATGTTCTTCGGCTGAGGGTGATTCAACTCTTTCAGGGTATATATTTGTTCGGCGTTCCGAGTATGGTCATCGCTTTGGCCCTCTTTACGCAGAAACGTATGCGCAAGCTCTGTTTCTCTTGCATCAAGCAATGGAAAATATCTCCCAGAAAGACGGCAGTATGATTGCAGAGATTTTTGAGAGTAATGCAAAGGCGATGGAGGTATTTGAACAACTGGGATGGAAATGGACCGGGCAATATTACAATCGCATGTGGCACGAGGGGAAAGTACCCAAGGAGCAGCAAGAAGGTGGAAAGGGTATAAAAGGGATGTTTGCCATCTTTGATGCCTGTGCCGGGTGAAAGATGTGCATGAATTAAAGATATATAACCTCTAGGAGCGGATTGTGATATCTCTCACTAAGAATCAAGTTTTTGGTGCAATTATTCATTACTACCTTGATTTGGACTGGAAAGGACTGGAATAATTAGATCTTCCATGAATAAATGCTAGAGATTGATCCAAGTCAACATTCCATTCCAGTGCTTACTATTCCATCATTCACCATAGGTGTACTGAGATATCAAGTCACCCCCTTGAGTCTTACAACACGCAAAGATCGACAACGCCAAAACGAGAGAATCGACTGATATAGAAGGTAATTGTAAGCAAGCAATGATAAGCTCATTCAAAGGTCTCTAAGCTTTCGCCGTTTAACCGGCCAAGCCAGACCTACCTTCCGATTTTTGCCTAGTGTAGCTGCAGGTCCCCAGCAATGCAAAGGGAGCCATGACATGAGCTGCAGGATCAACATGACCGCAGTCAGGTACATTGTGGTGCTTACGTTCGCTTCAATTTTCTTCTCTTCTCCTCAGTTTTGAAATCTGTGTAAAATGAGACTTCTCGCACAGCTAGTATGCTTCATAGCTTTAGCTTCGGCTTCACCAGGTCTAGCTCCAACTTCTCGAAACTCAGAACAATGGGTTGAGAAGAGACATGCTGATTCGGGGGATTATGAGGCGCACACAATTGATATGCCTGTATGGGGGTTTTATTTTCGTAGTTGACCCTAACATTGATACTAACGATGTTTCTAGATCGACCATTTCCCAACAAACCCCCGCTACAAACCTCATCCCAAAGGCAACTTCAAACAGCGTTACTTCTTCGACAAGACCTACTACAAGCCCGGTGGGCCCGTGTTTCTGTACATTGGCGGAGAAACATCCGGCCAGAACCGCTTCTCCAATCTAAAAACTGGAATTATCCAGATTCTCATGGAAGCATTCAACGGCCTCGGCGTTATCCTCGAAAATCGATATTATGGCGAATCGTATCCATTCAATTCATCAACTACAGACGAGCTACTATTCTTGACAACTGAGCAGACTATTGCAGATAATGCTTACTTTGCCAAGAATGCAAGGTTTGAGGGAATAGATGCAGACTTGACCGCACCTAAGACACCATGGATCATGTATGGGGGGAGCCTCGCTGGTGCGCAGACTGCATTTACGATGAAGGATTATAATAGTCTTTTCGCGGGAGGCATTGGAAGCTCGGCTACCACGCAGGCCTTACTCGCCTATCCATACTGGTATGATCCGATTATCAAGTACGGACCCTCGGATTGTGTCGCTAGAATTATCGGCATTGTAGATAAGATGGACGAACTTATAGCGAAGAAGAATACGAAGGGAATCCAAGAGTTTAAAGAGCTATTTGGCCTTGGAGAGCTAAAAGATATCCGGGACTTTGCGATGACTATCGCGTTTCCAATCGGAGGACCAATGAATTATCCTACATATACTTGGCAGGAATTAAATTGGGACTTCCCACGACATGGATCTGAAGATTTCTACGACTTTTGTGGAAATGTCACGAATCTCGATGCTCCAGAAGATATCAAGAAAGTCGACTACGTGCTCGCAAAATACACTGACGGGGAGCCCTGGACGGGTTTGGGCGGGTATGTGGATTATGTTAAAAAGACGTTGGTCCCAATGTGTGAGAGTGGAAGAATAGATAGTACAGATTCGGGATGCTTTGGAACGCAAAATCAAACCTACTATGCGGATCCTACAAATAATCCAGGACGTTCGTATCTTTATTCTAGTAAGCAAAGCCACGTGCGTCCCCTATATAACACACACTTAAATGCATTAGCCTGCTCCGAACAAGGTGCATATCAAGTTGCCAAATCTCATGGTCCATCGATGATATCGAGAGTTCTGCAAATTTCATACACGTATGTCCCTCTTCGTCTCCCTTTCGATTTCAATCACTGAACATTCTAGCCAACAATGGTGTACTTGGGCCTTCCCACCCGGAAAATACAATGTCCTTCCCCCTACACCTGAACTCTCCCAATATAACAAATACGGGGGTTATAACATACAAGCGCCACGCCTTGCGCTCATTGATGGCGATGCAGACGTCTGGATTAACCTGTGCTACCACTCAAATTTAGCACCGAGTCCTAGGTATAGCACGGATGAGCATCCCAGTTATCTAATTGCTGGTGGCGGTCACCACTGGGACTCGGCGGGGATTAAAAACGTGAGTGCCGAGCCTGGATATATTAAAGAGGCACATTTGTGGGAGATTAGGACAGTGAAAAGGTGGGTGGAGGGATGGGGGAAGTAAGCGGTCAGAGTCAATGTTGAGTGGATTGCGACAAGTAGATCGTCAGTTCTAACTCAGACCAATCTTCCAATATTGGAGTAATTAGGGTTGTTTGCGAATGCCTCCTCAGCTTCTTCATCAATACAACACCTATGGAAATTGATACTCTCAATAACGCAGTAATATACTAACTAAGACACAATTTAAATTGTCTCAAAACAGGGGAAGAATCCTGTACAAACATGGGTTTTTCCAGTGATGTCTAATGCGGATGGAGTCTACGGGATTTACACAGTCGGGCTGGGCTACGATGGCCAGGGGGATGAACAAGTTGAATAAAGACTGTGCTAGTGGATGTGTATTTCATATTTAAGAATTAAATGGAGCAAATAATGCACATATAATATGACTATCTTGCCTTCCACGGCTCCTTGGACTGCTTCTTTCTCTTCACCTGGGCTTCAGCGATGAAAAAAAAGAAGACATTATAAATTAGGGTCGGAGAAAATTATGTCAACCTTCATGAATCTGGGAGTCTAATTTTAATGAGGTACGGAGGCAATAAGAGAGTATGATGTTTTCCTTTCGCTTCTCGATTCTTGACCCTAGAATGAAGATAATACAACATTGGTATTTAGATGGTCGGAATGGGTTGAGGCCATTCGATGTAAGAATATAGGCACTGCACTCTTTCACTTTCAATCTCTTAATAAATATAGTGGGGAGAGAGAAAACCTCTTATATTTCCCTTTATTTCGTGAGACAGTGCAAGCAAGTGAAAGGCGTCTCTATCACTAATCTCGCCAAGCCAATACAGTATATAAACACGTCGAGCTATCTCAAACCCAATCAGCATTACAACTTGTGAAATTGAACTCCCACCCTGAGTGCCCAACTTCGAAATACTCCTAGGGCAGACAATTATGCGTTCTGAACTCGTCCTCGGCCTCTTTGGCCTGTTTGGCTCGCTTGTCCTTGCCATTCCTGTCGCTTCCACCACCACTACCGACGACCCAACGGTCTCCTCCAGACAAGAATCCGCGGGAGACCCGATCCCAATTATCAGCTGCGGCATTGCATACACGGAGCCGTTCTTCCATGGCAGTTCACGCGTCATGATGGCCCAGATACATCAAGATGCAAACTTCAATGCACCTACCACGCCCTCCTCTTACACCTTTCAGAGTGTCGAAATCTATAAGGGTTGTTACTGCAATTTCTACAAGTAAGAAATCTCTGCAATTGGGCGAAGCCTTTCACGAAATGGACTGACTTTAAATCTATAGGGACGAGGGTTGCAGCCAAGGAGGTATCATCCATGCGAGGCCTGGAGGTTGGAATATTGGTTTCTCTGCTGCTTGCTATGCATGCTGGCGCGGCGAATGAATGATTGCAGGTGGATGCTGGGCGTGGCCAGGGCCAATTCGAGGAAGTAATGCTTTCTCCAGATCATCCCTACCGTTCTATTCCAACATTCAGACGAGCGAACGGTTGCGAGATATGATATGGTGTCTGACACTGAAATTACCTTGAAGGATATTTTTGGTAGAATGGAATACTAAATATATCTCTCCAAGTCATTTTCATGCGAACCTGTCGTGACGCTCTGATTCCAGTTTTCTCGCACTGTCTCTCTTTAGACCAAGATAGCAATGTATACTTTTAAATTTCCTCTCTTTCTTCTTTCCGAATTTTTCTCTTTCTTCCACCTGAATAGCGAAATATGAACTCTTCTGATCTCAGTAGAAATTGTGTCACATGCTAAATGTATGTAATTGGTACTTTGAATTACACAGCGATCCACTTTTTCCCGAAACTAAAATACCAAAGCAAAATTCATTGACAGCAACCCCATTTTTAATCCACAGTAAGTTTGCAATACCTTCGGCAGTCGCACTTGCATATTAGCCGGCGCCAGGACAACATGCTCTTAGTCCCTATATCTACACCATCTTGGCTAACCCCATCAATTCCATCTAAATTGCATCCAAGCATCCCGGGTAACAACGATTATTAGTGAATTAGCGAACAGGGTACTGCTCCCACGACTTTAATTAAGCACCGAGATACCACCACCGGCGGCGCAATATGCAGAATTACCTAGATCCGAATATAGCACCGATGGACAATGTGGAGGCAAATAATGCCTTGGGTGGCGGGGTGTGGAGGTGTTTCCAAGGCATCAGGGCTAGGCACAAGTATATAGGCGTCTTTAATCCACTTCTACTCATTGCAAACTCCAGTCCTTGGTCAGATTTACAACCTCGCCTACTTCAAGCTCATAGCCAGAATGCGTCTCACACACCTTGTCCCTGTGCTCCTTGCACCTCTCTCCGTGCTCGCAGCTCCAGCTGCTTACCCTGTCGAAGCAGTCGCTCTTACTGAACGACAAGCACGCCCGACAAAACCCAAGCCCTGTGTCGCTCTCGTGCCAGCACCAACCGCAAACGAGACTCTCGCGCGCTTCAACAAGTTTGCCCAAGCTTTCATATATAAGAAGAATATTACCGAGGCGTTTGAGTACATCTCTCAGGGCTACATTGTAAGGCGTCATGGTTGTTTACGTACAAGTGAGAAAAAAGCTAATAATGATCCTTGTAGAACCACAACCCCGCAGCACAAAATGGCTTCGATTCTGCGTGGAACATTCTAAGTCCTATTTGGGGTAGCCAGAGTATCACGCCTATCAGAACAACGTACAAGGACCCACAGGGCTGGTTGAACTATAAAACTGCAAGTTTTGGCGAGGTTGTGGACCGGTTCAGATGGGAGGGTGGGTGTATTGCCGAGCATGTAAGTTGAGACAAATTGTGATGTGAAGGGTAATGCTAATATATTTTGTAGTGGGACCAGGGTGAGAAGTATCCGACAACTTAAAGGGGTTGAGGTTGACGATGGAAATGGGCGTAGAAAAATAAGCGAGAAGATAGGAATGAGGTATGACATTGGGGAAGTTACTGTCAGGAGATGACCGTAAGAGACGGACGATGGGAATTGATACTTTTTTGATAGTCCTGACGCCATATTCTGACATATAACACATACTATCTGATCCAATACCCGTGAAGAGGTGGTCATCCTGTCTATTTCTCCAGATTTTGTCATATAGGCAGTTGCCCAGAACAGACATTTGAGCTGTGTAGGTCAACGCCAAGTGACAATGTCATTTATATCCTTCTCTTTCTTCTATTCATTTTTAGCCCCCAGCTTCCCTGTACTTTGAAATATATCTTCCAAAACCGTCTTGATATCCCCCAAAAATCTGTCCACTTCTTTCTCGGTACCCACTGTGATCCGCAGACACCCTAGACATCCATGCTCTTTCCCACGGAAGCGAACAACAACTCCCTTTTCTTCCGCTAAGCCTTCGTAAACACCCAGTGCTGTCTCATTGGATGGTTTTCCACCCTTATCCGCAGGCGCATCTAACATTTCGACAAGTAAGAAGTTCGACTCCTCGCCTCCAAGAAACCGCCCTACACCCGGAATCCTCGGTAGCTCTTTCAACATCCTCTCCCTTTGCTTTATTATCAACTGCTTATTTTTTGACATAACCTCCAAGTGTTCTGGACTGAGCGCTGCCCGCGCTATCTGGCTGGTCGGGTTCGGGATATTGTATGGTGCTTTCATCGAATTGAACAATCTCGCGATAGCAGGATCCGCGAATGCGGCACCAAGTCGTATTCCAGCGAGACCAAATGCTTTAGAAAGTGTCTGTAAAACCACTAAATTAGGCCACTCGTTAACCCACTCTGCGAGACTCGACCCTTCGGGTGCAAAGTCGATATATGCCTCGTCCAACACTACTACTCCATTCCAACTTTCGTGTTCTAAGATCTGCTGCACATCATCCTTCTTCAATAGCGATCCAGTTGGATTTCCGGGGGAGCAAAAATAAACTAATTTTATTGTCGGGTCGGCTGAAAGCGCAGATTGTATGGAGGGTACATCGAGACCAAAGCCTGACGCGAGAAGCGGCACTTTCACGAGCGCGATATCGTTGACCTGGGCCGAAACTCCATACATACCGTAGGTTGGAGGACATGTCAAGATCTTGTCTTTCCCAGGTATACAGAAAGCTCGAAGGAGGGCGTCGATGGCTTCGTCGGAGCCGACGCCTACGAAGAGGTTGTCAGGTGTGAGAGATTTGGAGGTGTGTATGCGAGTGTTGCGGAGGTTACAGAGGAGTTGCTTGAGATCTTCTTGGTGTCTACAATTGTGCGCATCCGTCAGCCTAATCTCCGCAAACTTAGGTCGCTGGGAGGTTTACGGGTCGGGGTAGCGGTTCAACCCCAGTAGGTCCACATCAATCGTGGATTCCGATGTCGCTCCAGGGAGCTTTCCATTCGCGCCGAGCGAGAGTCCTGGACCGTACGCATTCTCGTTCGCATCGAGGAGTATATTCGTGCCGTCGTCTTTGTAGTCACTTTTCTCGTGTCAATAGCTTCCCATTACTCTAAACAGCGATTGGGCTGTACTTACTCGCGCGCACATCGATATGGCTCCAAGGCCAAGATATTCGGTCTTGCACATTTCGATAAATCAAAAGGGGAGGTTCTGGAGCCCATTTTGCGCATAAAACGAAGACAATGGGTGACACTGAGTTGGAGTTTGATGACAGCGATGGTGGGGCTTTATTGTACGCGGGGCAACAGGATGTCACAGGAGTCATTCTTGAGGACGCGTTACCCGTTTAGGAAGACTCCTTGTGGAAAAGTTCTTAGAAAAAGCACCTAGGACTAAACATCAAGTCTTCGATACTAAATGCCACATCATGAGAAACCTCTGTCGTCTTTAAACATGCTCTGTACTGATGGTTGGCAATATGCTCCATGTAGCCTTGATTTTGGGGTAGCAACCCCATATGTGCACAATACATGCGCGGGGGCATCAGGTGCTTGCTATCCTTCTTCCTTCTTTTTTTGATGAGGATAAAGAAAGCCTCGATAATATTTCGCTCTGTGATGTAGTCACAGCCAGGGATGGGCAAATATGCGTCATGACGTGTGTATGAGAATTTGCGGCCGGGGATGCCCCGCCCATCCTTGGCTCTCTGTACCATCTTAGCATATTATAGTGAGGCAATGCAAACGAGCTCTTTGGTCTATTTTGCACTGTATATATATCTAAAAAGTTTTTGAATCGCCATCATTCAAGCAAGAACAACTCCGATATGGTGTAAGTACATTCGACTCTCAGATTACGAGCCTTATCTAACAACTTCACAGCTAGTGGCTAGGATTTGCCGCTCTCATCAAGAGCACAACACTCTAGTAGTGCCGGCAAGGCCCGGGTTCGATTCCCGGTGTCGGAATTATCTTTTTTTGCTCAAAGATTTGACTATCATCACATGACGTATATTAGTCCCCCCTCTGTTTCACACCACCTAACTAGTATTTTCAGGTGCACCGGCAAGGCGCAATCCAATTATGTATCTTGCTAGAAATTAAAGCTCTACAAGGTCATAGTCACAGACAACGATAGAATGAAGGAGATGGCAGAGGATATGGTGGATAGAGATGCTCCAATTAAGCTTCCTCTCTTTGACCACCGTCAACGAGTTGAACGGGGCCGGATGGAGTCCCGAGAGGATCACGAATGTAAGTGTCCACGTCGATTCCAGCGCCTTTGAATAATGAGCGATAGGAAGATATTACAGGGTAGGAGAGACAATGCAAAACTTTCGCGTTGTTTTATCAAGTTGATAGCAATTGTGCTATGTTCGAAGCGTTCGATACCAAGATAAGGACCAAGTAAAGAAAACCTAAAATAGGCCCTATTTGCGCAGCGTGGAAGATTTATGGCCTCAACGAGGTCTAAGAAGAGCACATGATGGACACTTTTGAGATGGCGGAATCAAAACGCATATTCCAGGTCCAAAGTATTCCAACTATGGACCCATTTGCAGACTTTCTATCATAAGAATACTTATATCGATCTCCTTGCAAAACCGCGAGCACCTCAAGGATAGATGTTGGAGAATATTAGCCGCACTGTATATACGGGTAAGTATAAAAGCCAACTTGAAAACGGCCGGGTCGTGGAGAAGGCCAGATCTTGAACTGCACCCTGTAGGAGGTCTACGGACTCTATAAATCCACCAACTCGACTAGTCAAAACTGTACGAGGCGGCATGAGAAATTAGGTAGAGTAGAGTATATTAGCTAGGAGAGCATTATAAGTAGACTCGAGTGCGTTTAGGACCGAATACGGAGGATAGTGCTGAAGGGATCATAGATTGCAAACTTTGTAAGGTTCGGCAGTGCTTGCTACTGATCAATTTCTTCCACAATATTGATTAGATGGAGGAAGCCTAGCTCGATATGGCTTATAAATGGAAGAGAGTGTAGGTTGGGCCTTGCCAAAATCATGCCGAGAATCTCGACATAGTCCGACATCACCACGGACAAATATTCCTTAGCCCAAGATTTTGGAGACTATTATAACATTTCACATCACCAATTAGTCATTGGATCGACTCTAAATTTAGAAGCTTGCTCGAAAGGTTGAGCAGGATGCGAAGGCCGAGTTTTCGCAGGGACAGATTAGGAACTCCTGAATATGGTGAATCTACCAACAGTGCTGGTTTGAGTACTCATCTCGCAAATTATTCCTTCACTAGTTGACACGAACTGTTTACATTGATACAAGGAATCATGTGAATGTTCCCGAAAATGACAGGGACCACTAAGATAGAGTCCAGGCAGCGAAATCTCGCGGCATGCTTCTTTGTTCATCTGCCGCCGTCAGAATCATGGAAAGGCAGGAGCTACGTAACTTTACTACAACTTTAGACTCTATCGAACAACCTTCTCGTGAAATCATCTTCCATTTAGCGTCTACATTATCGTGTGCGACAATCCCCAGAGAGGCGGTTTACATTGCGTTGAAGCATGATACTCTTGGAATGACAAAGGCGATTGATAGAGTCTATCGATGCGGAGGACTTCATCAAATCTGTAATGCCTCTAGGGCGACATTCTGAGATTGGTAGGGTTTGAGAAAGTGTTGCATAGTTGTGCAGCCCTACTTCGGCGTAATTCAATGCTATTGGATTTATCTTAGACTAAGAAGCGAAACTCACAGTGCAGCTTTCAATCGGGGCTGGATGTAGAAGTATAAATAATCTAGATAAGTAAATGTAAATGACTTATAGGTATTTTCCAAAGCTAGCACTCCAGAATGCGGGTATTTCTCTCCATCCTTAGTATTTTCCTGGTATACCTGAAAAATGCATATGCCCCAAGGACCCAGAGGTAGCAATATTCTGTTACATATTCCTTCGAAACAAAGATTGCAGACAATGTTCAAAAGTGCCAAAGGGGCGCAGCTAAGACTAACGACATAAATCGTACCGGTACCGGTAAGGCTGCAGCAGACCATCTAGATATAGTGCGGGGCGCGGCTGCTTCTATGCAGACGCACAAGCATGGCTTTAATTTTAGACGCAGTGGGGGGCTACCCTTTTAACACTCTACACAGGTCCTCCAATTCGATGTTACGACTTATTCACACAGCCGATCAGCATTTATGCGGCACGGTAGTGCTTGTGTTGCAGCTAACCAGAGTAGCACATTACATTTCAGACAGTTTACATGCGCAGGAGGGGTAAATCCGAGTTCAGACAGGCTAGAATACTCTGTGCTTTAGACACCATTCTTGGCAAGGGAGTTTCTTACCTTCAAGACTGATGAACAAGATCGGTAATACAGCTGGGGAAATACATAAAGAATGTAACCATGAAGAACAGGCCTTTTAGCAGGAGGGGGTTTCTCGATTTTTGCATATAGACGTCTTCAACGTCATAGAAATGATTGATCCAATATCTTTGCATTCCCCTTTTGTTTCTCATCTTTTACATTGAATTTACTTCATATTTGAGCTTTATAGGAGCCTTGCTCTGGGGTTTAGTCGCCTGCACTGACTCTATGGATCTCATTTCATTAACCCCACCGTATCTCAGTTACAATGTTCTAGGATGCCACCCGTTTATCCATCACTAGCTTTGACGTAGATATAGTTCCTACCGTGAGGAGACTCGCGCATGCTGCCCTGTGACATTTGAAGTCAATAAGTTTGCAACCGACCTTTTGAAGATCGATTGTATATATGTCGCCAAAGGATCGGAGCCTATTCGATTGCATGCGCGCAAGTGATCATATTTGAGGAGAGTTGAAAGGTTGAGAAAAACTCTGTCCAGAAGATCAAATGGTGAGCAGGGTATGAAGAGGAAACCGAGTTGTACAAAGCAGAAATAAGACATATTATCAGAAACTGCTACAGAATCGTTCAAATCTCGTTGGCGAGCTGAATTTAAGAATATACTATTCCACTTGGACATTCCTGTTGAAGAATAACGAGCCCGTGGTTGGGCAGCATGTCCAACATGCAAAGGGTTCTGCTGTTTATGTTGCCAGTGACACAATGCCGATCTATAAATTCGGCGGTATAGCCAAATCTGAGAAGATTCAATCATATGGACAAACACCACGGTTCTTTCATGTATTATAAGGCTGGAACTTGGACAGACTATCGTTCCGGCGTACAAGTAGGTACGCTATGATTTCGTCAGCATACACCGACTCAACCTCATTATTCATTCCATCAATCCTTCTTTGGTGGATGTAGAGGTCGGAATAATACATTGTGCAAGTGTTTATTTTTTTATATGTCTATGTATTCCCCATTTCATTCCATATCATCTATTATGACGACCACGGATATTTTTCGGACATCTATTATAAGTGTGTATTCAGCAGTAGCATTGATTCACAGAATTGGACGGAAGGGGCTTCGATGCATATGAGCACAATCGATCTAGATCCAAGGAGTATCTGACTTTCGGACAGAGATCTTTTAACTGTATGGATGGGAAATCGAGCTTTCTCTATGCAGGCCAAGCCTGACTTCTCGCTCCCCTAGCCGATTTCTAACTAGGAGATGGTGTGTTAGTACAGACACGTGATCTTACCAGGTACACAGATGGGTCAACAGTTTTCTATAAGCTGCATACTATCTTGGAGTTCAGACTATACAATTCAGAAGAAGATGTTATATACACATTGAAGACTTAGTGAAAGAAAATTTAGTTCCCAATCTTCTCGGAATCTAAACAACCTCCATATAGGTCCTCTGCTCGTACAATCATCAAATTTCCCATTTCATAGCAGTGTCATCTTTTCCCCACAACACCAGGCCCCATTTCCACATATTACACTCTCGCATGCAAATTGCATAAAAATCTTTCTCCAAGCCATCACATCCGTACTGCCCCGCCAGCTTGGCATGGGCGAAGCACGTTCTCTTCTTGGCAATAACTCATGATGATGTAGTGTTCGGTTCCTTCCGTCGGACTCCGAACTGCGCATGCGGGAACGTGACCGAACCCAACTCCGGCAATATTGCTGTGCCTTTTCACCAGTCACAATACTCGTAGCAGTGTTGAAATGGAAAAATGGTTTGTTGGACTGGAAGAAAGAATATTATCCTACATCGATAGACTACAGTAATAATACAAAGCATGCGAATGCAAAGGGGTATGTCGAGATGCAATGCCAAACAAGAACAAAAAAAGAAAATGCTGTAGAAGCCAATGTAAATATTTACAATAATGAGTGTATCGAAGAGGTAACAAAGGGACCAGCGCCAATTCGTGCTGGGATGAAACGAAGCAGATGCCTTTCGGCGAAGGAATGTGAAGCCGGTGAAAGAAGAATTAAGTACAATGAGGCGACCGGTACACCTCACCTTTCGTAGTCGAAAGAAAATTTCCCATTTCCCATAATCTATAAGTCCTTCCCATATATACAAAAGTAGTCTCCAGTCCATTAGTGTTTAGTGTAATGTTCAATCTCCTGCATCAATTTTTAAAAGTTGCGTCCAACGAGCTGCGGGTCGGCGAACATAAGCTCGCCGCTCCTCTTCCGCTGCGCATGCAGATCATCGCTGAAATCGTTGATAGTTGGGCCAGGAGAACCGTACATTGACGGGACTTCGAGGCCAAACCCAGAGCCAGTGGAGTCATCCTTGCTATGCTTCCCATTGCCCACTTCCTTTCGCTTTAGCACTAATGGAAGTCCAGGTCCCTGGAGTAACATTTGGCCAGCACCTGCAAGGGTGGGTTGTCGGCGTAGCGGGAGTGGTTTTTTCTTCATTTGTGGTGCAAGATTGAGTGGTTCGGGGACTGAAATCGGGTCATCCATCTTGATATCATCCCAACCTTTGTGAACTGGGACAACTGTCGCAGTCGCGATCTCCGCACTGGCCATGACGGGTGAGTTATTGAGCGTTGTCTGGCCACTACGCATGGATTCAGGTGTGTTTCGGTCAGGCGGCGCGAGAGTGTCGGGTGTATATCGGCCATCTGGCGTGGGGGTGTTGCGGCCTACTGGAGCTCGAGCAATCGGCATCAGTGTGGAGTTCGACACTCCTGTGGGTTCAGGCGTATATCCCCCTGCGGCACGGGGCGAACGCGGTGTTGGTGGCGGCGCCATCACCACAACTGAGTCTGGTGTCTCGCTTCGAACATCAACGTTGAGAAGGATGTCATGCTCGAAAGGATCCGAGAATGGATCGCTGTACCTGGTTGACTCGCGAACTGCGGGAGGGAAGGCAGGTCCATAAGGGGACATTGGCGGGTACTGCGCCACATGAGGATTGAAGGCGTACGGGTTGGTAGCAAGTGCAAGATAATCGCCCACACCGCTACCGGTACCGCCATGTTGTGGTACACGCGGTGCGGGATCGAGGAACGGATTCTCAGTTTCCGAGATCGCCTTAGGGTTATGTGGCCAAGCTGACACTGTGCTTTCAGTAGGGTTGTGATGTGGCAGGTTTTGGAAGGATGACTTGGGAATAACGACAGGACTTAGGAATGGTGCCTCTGCAGACCTGTCCTGGCCGCCCGCTGGCCAAGCTGATACTGTGGTATCAGTCCTTCCGTGATGCGGGAAAGTCCCAAATGGTGCAGACTTTATGGCAGGAGGGCTCATAAATGGTGTGCGAGTCGATACTGGCTGGTTGCCCATGGGCCAAGCTGATACTGTGCTGTCCGTTGGATTGTGGCGTGATATATTCTGGAGGTGTTGACTAGGAGCAACCACAGGGTCATTGAATGGGTTCTCAGATGATGGCTCCTGGTTATCAGCTGGCCAGCCAGATGATGTGCTATGGCGTGGCGAATTTGTGGGAGCAGCGCCATAGGGGCCATATCCCGGAGCATCCCCCTCGAGAGAACCATACCCCGAGGCACCTCCAGACATGGCAGGGACACCACCTCCAGCTTCAGCATCACGATCGCCGACTGGAGGGTCGTACAAGTACGCGACTTCAGGGTACACGCCGTTACTCTGTCGCTTGGCGGCGGCATTGGTATGGTAACGGCGAGCAACGAACAGTGCAGCAACAAGAGCGAAGAGCAAACAAGTTGTGCCTCCAATGGCAATTCCCGCAGTCTGTGATTTAGTCAGAGGTGCTGGGGGAGGGGCTGCTGCTGGTGCGGCAGTGGTCGACGAGGCCGTATGTGGTACAGTCGTGCTTTCAACGACACCCACTGGAACAGTTGTAGAAGGGTTAAGATTCTCTTGTCCAGTTGGAGAAGCCTCTACTTCAGTTCCTGTGGGAAGTGTGGTCGAGGACTGTCCTTCATTGCCGGCAGGAGGGGTGCTTGTTCCCGAAGGCTGGTTCAACTCATCGGAGGGTCCCAAAGAGCTCGGGGTACCAGACTGCGCTCCAGTGGGAGGGGTTGTAGGAGTAGGAGCAACACTCTCAGAGGTGAGTATAAGTGTAGATGGGGCTGCAGATGTCTCTTGAATAACCACCTCAGTGGGACGTGGGATACCTGATGTGAGAGAGCCAGAAATTCCCGTTGCAGCGATATCGGAGGCATTTGTCGCTCCGGATATAACAGTAGTAAATCCTGGTGCAGGCGTCAAAGTGGAAGGCAAACCAGTGATAGCAGACGTTAAGATTGATTGCGTCTCGCTAGCAGGTATGCCAGTTTGAGTCGGAATATCTGTTGCGTTGACAGAGGAAGATGGAGCAGTGTTGAGCACGTCAAATGAAGGAAGGACGGAAGGAACGACAGATTGTGATGTCGTAACGGGGCCTCTAGTGTTTGATCCTTCAATTGATACTGAAGGACTTGCAAGCGAAGCTTGGGATGAGACTGAGTTAGAGACACCTGAAGAACTAGGTGGGAGTCCAGTTACAGGAAGGGGAGTAACAGTAGATTGGAGGTCCGAGGCCGAAGTAGGGAGGATAGAAATGCTATTCTGAGGAGACAAAGTCTCCGAAACCGGAATCTGTCCACTGAAGGTAGCTCCCGTTGAAAGCAAAGTATTGCTTTGTGCTGGAAGCTCGGCAGCAGTAGTACTAAAGGGGACCCCGATCTCCGATGCAGTCGAGGCTCTGGTGTTGGATGGATCTAGCACGTTGCTAATAATCGAACCAATTGTGGATAGAAGACTGCTAGGACCAGGTAAGATAGAAGTGGTAGTGACTTCTGGTGGACCGGCTGGTTCAGTGGGTGTAGGTATTTGGCTTGAGGACTGAGGAATGTCGCCACCAGAGGTTGTTAATACTATTGGCTTTTCTGGAATCAAGGTCGCAGTGAGAATAATCGAAGCAGAAGAAATCGGAGAAGGGATTGTTTCCGGTCCGGCTGTTGTGCTGACCACAGGGGCTTGGTTTTCACCACCGTTGGTTGAGACGACATCTGAAGGCTTCGGTACAACAAATGATGATCCTTGTGTGATGCTGGGTACAGGAATGGATGCTGGGTCAATTGATAGAGGTACAGTTAAGGTCGTTTCAGGGACGGATTGAATAAGAGTAGAGCTTGGAATGTTCGTTGGAGCAGTGTCTGTCGGTATTACAACCGGCAATAGCTCAGTACTCGAAGTTGGGTCTGGTTGAGCGACTGACGAAGAATCTTGTACCGATGTTGTGCTTGATTCCTGGACAGCTGTTGAACTAGGAGGTGGTTGTGCTGGCTCTGTTACAACACTGGAAATGGCTGTTGGCTGAGCATCCGACAGAGTTGATTGCAGAGTGGAGGAAGGCTCCTCGATTGAAGGGCTACTAGATGAAGATAGAACGGCAACATTTGTGGTTTCCGCCTTCCCCGGTTGTTCAATAAGTGTTGATGCTGATGCTGATGCATCTAATGAAACTGTAGTTGAGGATTTTGACTTGGTAATCGATGCAATAGTCGATTTTGATGAAGATGATTGGGCGCTTGAGCTTGGGTTTTGTTCGGATGTGGAGAGTATGGTCGTTGATGGGACCACTTTAGAAGATGAAGATGCAGGCTCCTTTAGCGTAGAACTGGATTCTGTGGGTTGGGTAACATCACTACTGGGTGCCGGCTCTGTGCTTTGGGGTACAGTTGAAGTTGGCAGAGGCGACTCAGTAACGGACACAGTGGTGGAGGCAGGCTCCTCGACAATAATCGTGGACGATTGTTCGACAACCGGGATTTTTGTAGAGGTGATTTCAGGGTCCGAGGTTACAATGACAACAGGCTCTGATAATGTGGTTTCCGGCTCTTGAGGTGCCACTGATGAAGTTGTCCCGTTCTTCCAAGCCTGTTGCCGCCCATGCAAGTAAGGAACGTTGTGTCGTCGCGCTGGTACTCGGTTTCTCCCGCTGTTTGCTAACCCATCTGTGGTTTTGTACTTAGTACTTTGCATCAATGTTGCTCACTGCTCATAAACCATACCTCGACCGCGGAGTGCTGCATTAGTTGGAGTTACGAGTAACGCCGTATAGGAAAGGAATGAAAGACCCTTGAACCACATGGCATTATCGAAAAATGAGTGACCGAAAATGACAGCAAGACGAGAGCAAAGGACTAGCAGACTTGAAACAAGAGGAGAGGTATCAGGTCCTTATGGCTTCCATGGGCTGCGAAGGCCGACAGCAATACGGCGTGGTGGCTGCATCCGCGCATCCATCGCGTCGGCCCCGTCTGGGACAAGGTGGAAGCGGTTCCCTGCGCATGTCTGCAGGGGTGTCGTCGGGGTTGAGGAGGCTTAGCCCCGCCTCCACCACGAGGCATGTCCGAGGACCCAACATCAGCTAACAATAGAATGGCGCACCGGAGGCATAATTTGCACAATACCTAGAAGAGACGACGGACAAGGAGGGAAGAACTTGCCTGCACATCAGAAGCTTGACTTTCACCTTTTGCGTCTCCGGCCTATGCGCGGCCTCATGGGAGTGTCCCGACTGGCAACCCGTACTCGGACAGACTGCCGCTGCTGACCATCTTGATCGCGAAGCGCGTCAATTGAAACGCCACGGCCATGCTTTCTGCGTATGATGTATAGTTTGCAGCTCAGGACCCGTCGTATAACGTTCGCCTCGGACGCCCCTCCATGTCATACTTTTTGTGACCTACGTCCATGTTTCGCCCCCGCACAAGAGTTGCGTAGAAAGTATCATTTTCCCAGAAAATGAGACCATGAAATCATATAACCTGCCAGATAATAATCTCGCAGTGTAGGGCAACAACTCAAGCACTCTCTGTCCGTTCAACAGCTGCTCCCCACAGTGGAGCATGACGTCCTCCGAGATCCCACGGACTAGATGTTTCACAGTGTGCCTTCAGGAAGCCTTGCCATACACTCCGTAGGCCTACGCCACAGCCGTTGTCGCGTTTATGGTCACCACTTGCGCCAGACGGTCGCGTATGAACTCCTGTATCCACATAGGAAGTGCGCGGATTGACGCTGCCATCCCGGGTCCGAGGATGACTTGCCCACTTTTTGCAGCAATGATCTGTTGAACCATGGCTTCGGCAACATCCTTTGGTTCTACGATGGGGGCCTTCGATCTCTGAATACCCGCTGTGATGTCTGTGATTAACCGAGTCCGAGTCCAGTTGGGATACACAATACTGGTCTTGATCTGAGGCGCGTTGTAGCGGTGCTTCAATTCTTGTGTTAACCCTTCATGGAATGCAATGAGTCCCGCTTTGGTGCAACTATAATCAACCATGCTGGCCAGGCCAAGGAATGCAGCGAGACTCGCCGTGCTCATAATGTGACCTTTTTTCTTCGCAATCATGTCGGGAAGAAACTCCTGAACCGTGTGCCAGTGACTAAGGAGATTAACATCGAAAATCGTTCTGAGCCGCTCTGGAGAGATTTCCAGAATAGTGTTGGCATTGCCTATTCCGGCATTGTTGATCAGAATAGTAGGAGAGCCAAGGTCTGAGCGGATGGCCTTGGCCGCTTCGTGAATGGCATGCCGAGAAGTAATATCACATTGGTAAAAATTGACCAAAAGCTCTCTATCTGCAAAGAACGGGACATCAGCCCGGCGCCGGGAGGTATCCGGACTGCGCTTGGACAACATACCAGTTTTGACTTCCTCTGACAGGGGTTCGACATCGAGAACCGCAACTCTGATGCCATAAGACACGAGTCTGTTCACCACCGACGCGCCAATTCCTTTCGAGCCACCAGTGACAACAGCCACTTCATTTCTCCATTGCCAATCGCTATTGTCATTATTCCACATCCACCTATTCTCCGCCCACCGGCTTAGGACTGCATTCAGCTCGAAAAGGAAAAGCGCAGGCAAGACCCATAATATAAGGGTAAAGAGATGCGCATGCAAGTCTTCTGAAAGGAACACATAGGAGATGCCCAATGGCCAAAAACTCCGTACCAAGACATAGGCTGCAATGATAATGAACAAGCGCATCATGTTAGGCATGAGGGCAGCGCAAATTGACAATACAATGATGACAGTGACGAATAGGAGAAAAGATACCAACACTAGACGCCCACGTAAACTAACAATGCTATTTCCCCTGCCTAGGCCCGAGACCAGAAGCGCCTCAAACAGGGCAATTGCTGTCAGTGGAGCAGGCTGTGAGGGCGCTCGACACGGAGATTGAGCAGCGGCTCGCAAGACGGTCGGCCCATTCAAGGTACCCGAGTACCAGCGGCGAGTCTTAGTGTGGCTGCCTACTCGAGGGGCGACGGAGATGATGGGCGATGGCGGAAGACAGGCGAGCGGACTTTGGTGTCGAGCAGCAGGGAGGTGTCGGGTTTGAGGCCTGAGCTCCTGGTAGAACTCCGGCGAGGCACGTGCTGATTATGTAAAGCCCGAACAAGGCGAGTCAAGCACAGCTGGGCAGGATCTGTGAAGCCAGCGACTGCGACCAAAAAATACCTCCGGGCACGCCAATCGCTGACCATCCGCAGTCAATACCCACATAAAGCACGTTCCAGCGTCGACTCTGAATCTGCTGCAGTCCGTCGTATGCCGTCACTTCGACCCAGCTTTGTCGTCGGCGGAACATTAACACCCTTCTTGTATCCAGCCTTTTCCGTGTCATCCCTCGCCTCTCTCGCCCGCCGGTGTCCGTTCTACGCACGATGTAGTTCTACCACGACAGAGCCACCACATCACAAGCATGTGCCGCCCGCTGCGCATTCCTCCCACCTCGACCCTACTCCCGACAACTACTCTCTTACGCCCTTTGCCGACCGATGTATCATCACTGCGGAGGCAGGCTCTGGCGGGCATGGCTGCGTGTCTTTTCTGAGAGAAAAATACATTGAAGAAGGACCACCCAATGGCGGTGACGGCGGAAGCGGGGGGAATGTATATATTCAGGCCGTACGCGGCGAGACTTCGTTACACAAGCTCGCACGGCGACGCCTCATCAAGGCTGGCCGAGGCCGCAATGGCCAAGGGAAGATGAGGGGTGGGGAAAGAGGGGCAGATGTCTTGATCACAGTCCCAGTTGGAACCATCGTCCGCGAAATATTGCGGCACGACCCAATTGCGGATGAAATTGAAGAACAGTGGAGAAATGAACGGCAGCCACCTAAACTACAATCCGAGGAGGAGGAAGTGAGCAGCTACAGGAAGGACAAGTGGCTTGTATTTCCCGGGATGGTCCCCTCAGAATTAAACAGAATGACGTTTCCTGTACTTCCACCACCCCGCAAGTCCCATCTTGCAGCACTTCAACCTCAGGCTCCCATTTGGCTAGATTTGGACAAACATATGGAAACGCCCCTTCTGCTTGCGGCTGGAGCAATGGGCGGTTTAGGCAATCCGCATTTTGTTCTTCCGAACCAGTCCAGGCCAAAAATGGCCACCAGGGGAGACGAAGGCATGAAAGTGTCAATGCAGCTTGAATTGAAAATATTAGCGGATCTGGGGCTTGTTGGTCTACCAAATGCTGGAAAAAGCACTCTGACTAGAGCCCTGACGAATAGCCGAGCGCGAGTGGGCAGTTGGGCATTTACAACGCTCCAGCCTAATGTTGGAACTGTTGTATTGGATGACCACAAAGGCCGCCCAGCAGTCAGAAAGCGCGGAAGGGATGGCGAGCTGCGAGAGAACTTTCTAATCGCTGATGTGCCAGGCTTGATTGAAGATGCACACCTTGACAAAGGTCTTGGCCTGGGTTTCCTCCGCCACATAGAACGAGCAGCAGTGCTTGCATTTGTCATCGATCTTTCCGCTGGAGACGCCGTACAAGCGCTCAAGCTGCTTTGGCGCGAGGTGTCTGAATACGAAGCTCTGCAGGGAAAGCAGCTGAATGCTGACACCGAGCGGAGAATCGTCACCTACAGTCCTGGGAAACCCAGCTCTCCACAGAATGACCCATTCGACCACTGTGATCCACGAGACTTGACCGCGCTCAAGCCTCTACCTTTTCTCCCGTCACCAGTGGCCATCTCTTCTAAACCCTGGCTCGTTGTGGGGACGAAAGCGGATTTGCCAGCAACGCAGACCAATTACGAAACATTGAAGCTCTATTTAGAGGACGTGAAAAGTGGCGCGCAGCCTCACCCGAGTAATCACAAGAACGCATGGAAACACAAGGTGCAGTCTGTGCCGATAAGCGCAATTAGAGGTGAAGGTGTAGAAGTCATCCCTCAGTTGGTGATGGATTTACTCGATGGATGAAAATACCAGCAGGTAGGTTCATGCATATCGCGTGTCACATTTCGCACTCTCATCTTCCTCATACATATCGGCCCCATGCAAATTTAGCACATTCTGTCCGCATTCTCAAATGGGCACCTCCAACAATTCAATACTTATTTCGCCTTCTGCCCTCCCAAAAGTACATACATTCACTGTAGCAATATCCAATAAAAGCTTAGACTACCTGCCAGGATCAACATTTGTGGCAGCCAGCTAGCATGCAGGTACCTGCTGAAATATGAATCTCACCTCACTCCAGCTGCATTAGGACTATGCCTGCCCATGCAGCTTACAAGGCCCTGCTCCGATCGAGCTAATGCTGAAACGCCAATTGCGAATGTTTCGTTTCGTTTCTATTGAATCGGTTATGCCTTGTAACAGACGATTTATGCATTGGGGCCATGGGGCCGAGATCATGCTGAGGTTTACGAAATTCAATTTGAACATCCAAGCAAGGCTGTTTCTATCGTTATTACTGACGCGAGAGTTGTAGGATTTTGCGTCAGTGCTGAGTGGAGAACTTGCGGTTAGGATACTGTGCCTGCCTGTACGTGTGTGCTGCGAGCTGATTGTCGAAGTGAAATTATTCCTTCCAGTTGCATCATCCAGCTGCAGTATGCGGCTTCACATGGCTCAACAAATTCGTTGTTTGCCTAGTTTTTTTCCTCTACTCCCAATGCATCGCATATGTTCATTTCCAATAAATTGACTGCGAAGGTACACCACATCTACCGATCAAAACTTGCCTTCTTTTTTTCATCTCCACATTGACGATGTGTGGGGCTGGAAACGTGCAGATATACTGGTGATAATTCGTATAACGGAGTCCGGATGGTGGGCAATTTATGTACACTCGTATTGAAAGAACGGATATTATGGATTTACACGTAGTGTTGGTTAAGAATTGAAATTGAATGCAGTGAAGAATGCGGAATCCACTGTCGGGTGGGATGGACTGATGTGAACTGGCTGGATTTATTGTCATCGATAGAGGCCAATTCCGTCTGTAAGCGGTATGATAAACAGTATTATCATTAAATGTGATCTCGGAATATTAATCGTAGCCATTTTTTCCATTCCTCACTCTCTCTTTAGATTTGTTAGATTTAAAATTGTGCAAGAGAAATATTCCTTTGGTCATTTGTATTCATTTTTCAATTATCCTCAATATTATTTTGGAGTACATTCGGAGTATACAATAGTTTAAAAAAATTTCTAGTCTAAATTTAATATCTTTTGGATTTTAATTTATGCCAACTTAATTGATTTCTTTCCTTTCCTTTCCTTTTCATTTTTATTTTTATTTTTATTTTTTTGATTCAACGAAATGTGATAACTCTACCACACTCCTAGAATTCAATATTTGTCTAGCAGAACACGAAAGATTTATTGCATAAAAC
>JAAZQE010000023.1:0-85064 GCA_013620735.1 Clavariopsis aquatica
TCTCCCATCCCCCCCTTTTTTTTTAAAAAAAAATTGGGTTTTTACTAACAACCAATTCAGAGCTTGCACCTGCCGTTTCAGCCATTTGTGCCCGTGCCGGTGTCACCTTGACCGATATTCCCACTGCAACTCCGTCCGTATCAGGAGGAGCATCTGGGACCCCAACCGCCAGCGTAACCACGACTGCGAGTGGCAGCACGAAGAGTACCGGGGCCGCCGTGGCTAATATGGCCAACCTTGGTGCTGTTGCACTAGGGGCTGCCGCTATGTGGTTGTAATGGAATGGTGGCGCACATGTGGGATTTAAGTCGTTGGGCAACTCCTTGGAATAAGCGTCTGATCCAATGGGATTTTGGTGTAATGGTTTGTTTGGATTGTGGATACCATCTTGATACTTGAGCCATTCACGGCCATGAGATTGATTATGACTTGATTTGCTTCTAATCATGGTCTTGAATTGCGAAATTTAAACAAATCTATGAAGCTTCCAATGCGGCTACCCATTTCTCAGACCATGCTGTGAATTCATCGTCCGCGCCAGTCCAGCTTTTGTGCACCAGCTTGATCACAGTTTTTGCTTCGCTGCAGCACTTGTCTAGTGTCTCCGTTGCTTCCTCTTGGTCCAAATCGTAGAACGCGCTTGCCAAATCATCCACTGTTTCTGGGATTGCTCGTATGAGCACCATGAGTTGGTTGAGTGTGGTCATGGAATCAGGCGCGGTCGGTGTGCTTCCCCCGCTCGTAGCAGTTGTGGATGGCGATGATTTTGGAAACGTCTTCAGTCTCCTCTTGATCAGTGCCTGATACAGCATACTCGTCATTTTGAGCCTCTTCACACTGGTGTCTAGCAGCGCTTTCAGCTCCTTGTCATTCTTCCCTAACTTATTAGAGGCCCCGAATATGTCATCTTCATCCCTGAATCCTTCGTCTTCCGCGTCACTGCCCTCAGCCCCATCCTCGTCATCCTCGGCAGCCACATCTTCGCCCCATTCCTTGAGTTCTTCAACTGCATCCATAAGCACACTACGCCACTGCTCTGCTTTTTTGACCACCAATCCCACAACGCCATCCTGGCACACTTTCAGCAACGAATCGCACGCCTCCCACACCACACCTGTTGCGGCGAGAACGTCTTGTCTCTCCCGCTCAGTAGGCCCTTCGTCTTTGCCCGTTGCATTCTCCCTCTTTTCTGCCAAGCGGAGAACAAGAGTAAGCACCTCGCCCCATGTCCCAATCAGTCTTCGCACCTGCGTTCTAAGCTCGGCCCGCATCACATCACCCAGCTCGTCTGTCTGACCCTGGTCAGGTGTCGTGCTCGCCGCAGCCACCAGGTTGCTGAGTACACCAGAACTCACATCTCCGATTTTTGTAATGAGGGCCGAAGGTGTGAGGGGTGGGGTTAGGAGGAGGAGCGAGAGGGTTGTTGTGTGTGATCGTAGCAGCGTCGTTGTGACTTTGACGACTTCTAGGGGGTTCGGTTCGGGCGTTGAACTTGATCCAGAAGACGAGGGTGCGGGTGCTGGGGTTGGGGTCTGAGGGGAGGAGAGTGAAGATTGGAAGTGTAAGAGTAGAGTTTGGGTTGTTTTTGTTAAACTGATGAGGCTGCGCAAGGAGGATTCGGAAGATTTTGTTTTCGAGGACATGGTCGCAGAAATTTGACGTATCGGTAGATATACAAAGGAAACTGTGGAATTTTGGGTAGAGCGGGAGGTGTGATATCGTGAATGTACTAGGCAAAAATGGTGGGATAAAAATTTGGCGGGGTTGACACGGAGTTTTAGCGGGGGTGTGCCCCGTATTATTATCAGCGCGGGGTATACGGAGCAGGCAATATTTCTCAATAGCTCCCGAACCAGCAAAACCATAGCCAACAACGACATCAACATGCCACCAAAAGGTTGGAAGAAAGCCGCCGCTGCCGTTCCTAAGAAAACCCTCGTCCTCGACAATGGCGCATACACACTCAAAGCTGGCCTAGTCGCGCCATCCTCAAACCCAAGCTACGATGACTGTCACGTCCTTCCCAACTGCATCACGCGCAGCACTCGCGACAAGCGCACATACATAGCTTCTGAGCTGGATCAATGTAAAGACTTTGGGGAGTTGGCATTCAGACGTCCCGTTGAAAAAGGCTTCATTGTGAATTGGGAAGCAGAGAAGGCGATATGGGAGCATGAGTTTATGAGTGCTACTGCGGTGGAAGGGTTAAGGGTGGGTACGAGACAAGGGTCTTTTTGCAAAATAGAGAAGAGTGGAGTTCTGATAAACGCATTAGTGTGAGCCCAAGGATACGAATCTTCTCTTGATGGAGAAGCCCAATTGTCCAAAAGAACTGCAGAAGAACTGCGATGAGATTGTCTTTGAGCAGTTTGAGTTTTCGGCGTATTACCGCTGTGTTGGTGTGTTACCTCCCGATATGATTTTTTTTGGAATACGTTTCGAACTGATTACGTCTAGGTCCAACTCTGAATGCCTACCATCCAGCAATACCTGCCTCCCTTTCTTCTCTTCCACAAGAATGCCTTCTCATAATCGACACATCTTATTCCGACACAACCATTCTACCACTTTACTCGGGCCAACTCATTCAATCGGCTGTCCGACGTCTCACTGTTGGTGGCAAGCTGCTAACCAACTACTTGAAGGAGCTCGCCTCACTGCGACACTACAACATGATGGAAGAAACATACCTCCTCAATGAGATCAAAGAAGCAGTGTCATATGTCGCACCCTCTACATCACAGTTCTCACAGGACTTAGAGCGGTCATGGAAAGGGAGATTAGGTGATAAGCGTACCTTGGACTCCAGTATTGTCCTCGACTACGTGTTACCTGACTACGAAGGATCAATACACGGCTATGCTCGCCCCCACGACCCCTTGCAGTCACGAGCACGTCGGGGCCTCCAACCCCTCCAGGGTCCACGAGAAGACGTAATCCCTCTTGGAAATGAACGTTTCGCAGTTCCTGAACTCTTGTTCAGACCCACGGATATAGGAATCCAGGAAGCCGGTCTCCCAGAAGCTATCATGGAATCTCTGAGCGTACTCCCGGAAGCTCTGAAAGCGGCCTTGCTTTCAAACATTGTTGTCGTTGGGGGGAATTCGTTGATATCTGGCTTTGTGGAGAGGCTGGAATCTGAGCTGCGTTCGCTTGTGCCTACCGAGTACTTGCTGAACATTGTGAAGGCTGAGGACCCGATTAAGCATACATGGCTTGGGGCTGCACGGTTTGCAAGCCGGCCAGAATTACTGAAAGAGGTATTAGTAAGTAAAACTGAGTATGACGAGAGGGGTTCTACGTGGTTGGCGAAGAAATTCTCTGGAGGGGATAAATAAACGAAAGTAGAGGAAATGGCATTGATGATCTATGAAGTAATCTGTACGAGTAACGACAAGAAGATAGGAAGAAATAACGTTCAGTCTTCACTGAACAAATGCAACGAAAGTTATCTCGGCCAGTATCTAGACCTAGGAAAGAGAGTAGTAATATTCACGTAAATGTAGAATGATGCTTCAGGTGAGGATTTGAGTTCACACATTACTTGAACATCACCAAGGAATAGTGTTAAGTATTATCCACATTTGTTGCTCTGCAAGTCAGGCAAGGGTATTGTCGGGTGAAAGTCTTTGATTGGTCAAACCCATTCGCCGACATTTTTCCGACAACGCGGAACTTTTCGAAAGTCTGCACCACACCCAACCTCATCATCCAGCCGAAATGCGTCGAATACCGCGACCGCAGCGGCCAATTACCAATCCGATTTCCTCCTCGCACAAAATACGACCTTGGGGAAATCAACCCTCGTGTCAAAGCGCCCTCAACCCCCGCACCAATTTCGCACCCTTCTCGACAACACCCACCCCACAATTCCTCCTCTCTGAAAAACAAGACAAGAAGAAGCACCAAGCTTTCGTGAGACGATGGCAGAAGCGGTTATTGGGAGACTCGGAGCCGATTGGTGCACATGTCGATCCATATGACGGCACCTCGCCCGTGCGGATATCGCCTGAGGAATATGGTGAAGAGGAAGAAGTATTAGTGGATGAGGAAGGGAATGAGATTACGAAAGATCAGAGCTTGGAGATTTTGTATCGAAGGGCAGAGACAGGCCATGGGCTGAGGGTCGTAGGCGGGAAAGATATGAAGATGAAAACGGAAGAAGAGAATATAGCGGCCGAATTCGAGATCATGACAATGAAGACGTATACGCCTTTGAGTTTGAGGATGGCGGATGAGATTGAGGATTTGACTGGTACACCTTATACCTTGAAGGATGAGAATTTGATGATGGCGCAAACTTTCCAAGAGGTTACCGGAAAGCCGTATTCTGAATTCAGGTATGTTTGCTCTTGACTCCTCCAACCGATGCTGTCGAGTGGGTATCATAATAGGTTCTGATTCCGCACAGTTTTGGTCGTGTCTCACAGCTCAAGGACTTGACGCAAATTCGACAGAAGTTCCAACAAGCAATTGTGGAGGTGTATACGTTAAAGAAGGCAGGATTAGATCTGGACCTTACAACTCTGCCAAATGGGGGCATATACAATCCACCGCATTGGATATCTGAAGTAACAACTTACGTATCTCCAACCGGCGACTTGGTTCTTGTCTATCCTGAAGGCCGGACAGCTGAGAAATTATTGAACAAGATGCAGGATGTACCAGCATGGGATCCCGTAAAAGTATGGGCACAAACGGAACCTCTAACTGATGCAGCCGAAGATCTCGAATTCGAGGAACTTGAAGAACCAGTCGCACAAACCGAGAACACAGATTCACAAAATTTCTCTGTCGCTAAAGTAGACCCAAGTAAACGTTTCGACTTCATGTCAAACAGGCCGGTGCCACGCCCAAAACTTCAGAAACCAGTACCCTCTCCAGCCAGCATTATAGCCTCAACTCAGGCATCTGCTGCAGCAATTTCTGCCTTACGTCACACAGTCCTCGAAAGCTCTGCCAATTCAATCCACAAGAACATTTCCACAATGCGTCACACGGTTCTCGACACTGCCGCAAATATTGCCGAAGCCAGAGTTGCTGCTTTGCGTCAAGCAGTCCACAGCAACATAACCCCTCTTGCCAGCGAGTCCACAACCACCACTGCCCCTGAAACGAAATGGCGTCATGCTTCACTTGCCGATATCGCCATTAAGTTTGCTGTAAGCTCTCCATACTCGTGTAATTACCTTGCCAATGTATTGTTCTAACTCTCAACTTGTAGCTCACAAAACGATTATGTCAACTTACTGGCATCCGCATTTCCGACCCGCATCTCAATTCCGTTCAAACACTTGGTGATCTCTATGGTCAACTCTGCTTTGCATCAAAACCCAAGCCCAAGAAGCTATTTGACATGATTCGTGTAGAATCCGAGAAGAAGGCTGCCAATGCGAAATCACAGCCAGAGCCCACAATCACACGCAAACAGAAACCCGGGATGGATGAGCTCCTCACGCTTCCCAATGTGAACGTGCGTCCCAAGCGGTTGAAATCTTATCATAAACATAGACAAATTGGTCTCGACAAGGTCATTAAGTTTGCCCTCGCAGAGAGAGACCTTGAGTCAGAGCGCAGACTGCGCTGGCCGTATAAGAACGCTCACTCCCCACCTGGGTCGAGCAAGGTTTTGGCATTTGGAGATGTCATTCCCCCCACTGTTGTTAGAGAAATAGAGACAGAGAGAGAAGAAAAAGAGAAGGCGATGCAGGCTAGAAGGGACGAGTGGGCGTCACAGATTTCATGAGCGTGTATAGCAAATGAAAATTGTACATTAAGACGCTGTATAAAATATATCCATATAGGACTTTTAAGCTCCTCCGCCTATTCAAACAAATCTCTTCTGGACCACTATCTTAGGTCCATCGTTATCTTTCACCCTCTTGGCTCGTCAAATCTGCTTCATCGTGGCTCACCTCCCTCTCCCAACCCTCCCAAACAGCCCCAATACCGTCGCTACCCTATTAACGTGCAAAAATGCACTGGCTCCAATATTGCCCCACATCATATCATTCCAGCCTTTCACATCCCAAAATACCTCCGGCCCTAGAACTGCATAACTGGCATAGATGTGACCTAGGTCGGCTAGTGCAAGAATGAAAAGGTAAGACTTTGCGACCCGCGATTCCCTCGTGATAGCGGTGCACAAAATGGCGATGCAGCCAAGGAGGAGGTAGATGTTTGCGAGTGTATAGGCGAGGATCTCGGATGAAGGTGTAAGGGGCGTTAGAGTCGAGGTTGCGCTGGGTACCTGGGCAGAGATGAAGGCTGAGGGTGTGCGGAAGGCGGAATTCCAGCCCCCGACTCTGTGGGCGAGGTCAGATATGGTTAGAGAGAAGCTGAGATTGGTTGGAGCGGAAAAGATGCGGCGGACCAGAAATGAAATAGAGAGGGAAGGCAGCAAAACGTCATGGATGACGGAGAAAATGCAAGGGTGGTTTAACTTTGGATTTGGAAGTGGTATTTTGTGCAAGGGGGAGTAAATATGTATGTCAATCCTGACCCGATGTCGAATTTGTGACACCTTGAGTTCTTGTCGGTGAATAAAATATTTGATCAAAACAGACACACCAATAGCTTGGGAAAAAATCGGAACCTGAAAGTACAGAGAGAACTGATAACATTTTGATGAATAGCCTACTTACAAAGCTATTGGCTCTAGGTATGTAAACAACAATGCAGGCCAGAACGGGAGAATTGTGCCGAGAGTCATGACGTCGAGTACTTAATGAATGGAATCTAAGAAAACGAAGGTTGAGGTATTTCGGACTGTAATATTGCGAGCGCGCTGGGGGGGTTAGGTGGTGAAGATGGAGACAGGATGTGTAGATAGGGGAAACCAGCACTTGAGGTTGAGATCCGACTCCCGGGCTTGTGCACCAGTAAGAAATTAGCGTGATTTCTGAGACGGGTGTTGGTGTTGGAGTTGGCTGTTTGGAAATGATGAGTGGGCTATTCAGTTAACCAGAATTTCAATAATGCTATTATTACTGCATTGATTTTGAATTGTTCGATTTTGTTAAAAATAACGGTCTGGTTAGTTATGGTTCTTCCTAATGCAAATTATCCTTTTTTGTTCCATTACCCCTGGTAAGATATGAGGCTAACTGGACGAGAAAGTCTTGAAAAGCCCAATTATAATGGTTTCCCGCATTGCGACATTGTTTTGGAGATTCGGCGTCATCTTCTTAACGCTCCAGAGTTCTACAAGACATCGTTGAGCGGCTTTCGAGACGCTTTGAATTCTGATTGGTGTAAACATAAAATGCTTGAAATCTGATTGGCGTAAGAGTTCGGAACCCAAAATGTACACATGCCAATCTGAGACTTACATCATTTCCCCTCCGTCTTGTCTGAACCTCCATTCTTAAAGTCCTCGCCAAGATCCAAACTTCCGCAATTCTTCCTTAGATCATAATCGTTTGCTTGGATTTCCCCACATTCCGCTCGGCGGATTTCTTGTCCCACCACTACCGTCGCAGGTTAATTAATAATTTGGACATAGGCCGCTGCCCGCTCTAACACCCGCTCTAACAGCAATATACACGGAAATATTCGCCTGGCAAAGCTATTTCTCCATGTTTCTCCAGGCCACGTTTTAGCCCTTTCTTCCTTGTTCGTAATGAAGTGCGGAGACGAGTTTCCTTTTACCAGGGCTTGGACTCCGGGATGGGGTGCAGTGGGGTTGATTGATAGAGTGGCGATGGAGCTGTTTTCTTCTCTTTTTTTATTTCACTTGTCCCATATTTGCAATTGTCACCTGTGAAACCATTCAAGATGCCTTCTTTGTCATCTCTTCTATCGGTGTTGAGTCTGTCTTCTGTTGTGCTTGGAGCCCCCCATGTCGTCAAACGGGCGCAAACAGTCTGGCTCGCGGGTGACTCCACAATGGCCAAGGCTTCAGACAACACTCAGGGTACATACCAGCTTTTCTTTTAGGAAAAAGGTCGAATATATGGCTGACATTCAAGCAGGCTGGGGCGAATATTTGAAATACTCACTCTCCCTCCCTGTCAAGAACAACGCTATCGGTGGTCGCAGCGCCCGCTCCTACACCGTTGAAGGCCGCTTCCAAACCATCATTGATAGCGTCGCATCAAACGACATCGTCATCATCGAATTTGGCCACAATGATGGCGGGTCCCTGACACCCACTGACAACGGCCGCACCGATTGCCCTGGTGCTGGTGCCGAAACCTGCCAATCGACCTACAATGGCGCCGCTGTAACGGTTTTGACATACCCTGCATATCTAGTCAACGCAGGAAAAGCCCTCGTCGCAAAGGGCGCGAAAGTCATCATCTCATCGCCTACGCCCAACAACCCATGGGAGAGCGGCACGTTCTCTTACTCGTCGCCGAGATTCACAACGTACGGAAAGTCCGCGGTTAGCCAGATTGGTAGCAATGCAATGTTTGTCGATCACGGTCTATACGTTGCGAATCGTTTCCAGACCCTGGGTAAGGCCAAGGTTGATACGTTCTTCCCTAACGACCATACGCATACGAGCGCTGCCGGTGCGGAGGCTGTAGAGAAGGCATTTGTCAAGGGTCTGTTGTGTGCTGGTGGAGGCTTCTTGAATGGATTCGTGAAGAACTCCACGGCTAGTGTGGAGGGAGCTTGCGTGTAAAGCTAGAGAGTGATCTAGAATTAAATTTTAGCATAAGAGATACAAATTACTAGATTTTCCAAAACACGAGCCCCTAGACTGAAAGAAGTATGAAGACAATATTGCCAGGCGTGAGATTATTATGTTCCCTATTGACTAATAAAGCTACACTTTTTAACCCCGGCCAGTTCACCCATTCATCACTAAGTTAACTCTTTGAATGGGACAAAATCATCTGTTGAAGGCTCTCATCCGCAAAGACCCAGTTACTTATTAACAATTACAAAGCTAACTAAGAACACTCAACAATGACCATGTTAAAACCAAAGTTTCAACCCACCACACGTACCACGTACCCTCTCTATGCCCCATAAAAAAACCCCACCTCAATGTGGAAACTCTCAACATGCACCACAGCTCTCAAACCTACCCAATCACCATCTATACTTCCCGAGAGATTGCCTTGCTACGGTTAGATTCAATGCTTTACTTTGTCAAGAAAGAAAAAAACTTTGATGTTTCTGTCTGTGCTCGTGTACCTAATTGGGAAGATTGACGATGACGATCCGGGGATAGTTTCGTCCGCTGGCTCAACTGCGGACATATGGATAATTAGAGGCCCGGGGGGAGGAGGGGGCACTTTTATGTCGTGTTGGATGGATGGTTGGGAATGTGCTGGCTAGCCGGCTAGGTGATGGTATGGATGTGGCTGTGCTTTCTAGAAGGTGTGAAGGTTGAGGCGTGTGCCTGCATACATGCAGGTGCTTCGAGGGATGATGGCTTTCACCATAGCCTATCAATCCAGAATGCAAGATGGAAAATTGTCACAAGACCACGTACTCCATGTAGACTCTAGGACACAAAACACACTTCTCCAAACATGCCCGCCAACCCACATCATGCCTTTGATCAAAATATCGCCCCCTTGATCCTGTCCATCCAACCCAGGAATATACCACATCGCATATACACCACCTCCGCGATCTACCCAAGCACCGTGTCCAACCCACCACCAGTGCGCTCTGAACCCAGTTTCATCGGATTCCGGTTCCGATTCCGATAGCGAATCCGCTGTGAAATTAAGGTTGAAAGGCTGCACGCATTGGCCTCGCGAAAGCCTACTGACCGCAGCCATGACGACGCAACATCATGCAGAATCCTCAATGCGGTGCTAGTGTCTGGGTGTTATCGATACCTGAGGCAAACGGATGCCTTTGATTTGCGGACATCGATTCAGGCAACAATGGACTTCTAATTCGGGACGTATCAATGTTTTCACTTTGCATGTGAAATTTTCGATACATTCTGTCCGGAAAGAGGAATTTTGACAATTACCTTCCCATTTAGGATATCAACACAGCAACTTGGAGCTGCAGAGTTGAAGAGTTGCACTTCTACAGGCCTGATCTTGTGAGACATTACAAGGTGTGTAAGTAGGCATGGTTGTGTCTACTTCTTTCTCCAAGTCACACCCTGACTCGAGCAGACTAATAAACAATAAACCTCCCCAGGGCCCGAGCACATCTATGCTCGCAGATTTACTCCGAAAACATACTACCGGCAAGTCCCAGTCCTGAGTATTAATCGAAGGAAAAAAAGAAAACCGTGTTAATCACCAACTCTCTCAACAATGATCTACCTCCTAATGTCCAACACCCGCGAATTCAAACAATTTCAATCTGAGGTAATTCTATTTTAAACGTGGCAGGTCATAGGATTGCATGAGCAAGGACATGGGATATGGGGTGTCCCAACGGGCCGGGAAGGATCCCTTAACACGTGGGCTAGCTAAAAAGAGACAATGCATTCCTTAGTGGCACTGGGCTGGTCGGATATCACCGACTCACCAAGGAGTCGGAAACATCGGAGAACATTCATTGTTCCAAAGACTCACTTGCTCACACGGCAAATAGAGTACAGGAGTGCCGTGATTATTGACCTGGTATTGTTCGTTGTAGCTACTAATAATATAGATATTGAAAAATTGTAATTTTTGCAATTAGTGAGAAGTGCGAGTCTATTGTATTGTATATACGTAAATCATAATCGTTTATGTAGATATTAGTATACAAGAACGTATGGTATCAACCCCCCAAAGTGTATACAAACAAGTTACAATCACACCTCTAAAATTTAACATACCGATCCAAACTACCTCCACTCCGTAGCAAATAGTTGACACCAATCTGGCGTTCCGCCATATTGACTTGCACGAAAACATCCTGCACCCTCTTCCTCTCCATAATGTCGTTCATGTCTTTGCACCTCGGACTCAGGGGCAGCCAATTATCAGGCCCTAAATCGATAACACTGTCTATCCCTTCTTCAATTTTGACACAATTGAGGGCTACCATGCCTGCACCATAGGAATCCCACACACCTTCCCGCCTTCTACAATTCATCAAAAATGCGATTGCGCGGCGGCGCAGGATGGGGTCGCGACAGCGGCAGGCCGTTACAAATAGCGGTACAATTGGAGACAATTCGAATGAAGGCGAAAATGAAGATGGTTTCCGTGTCGTTGGTGGTGGTGGTGGGGCAACATACTCGGAGGGCGTCGGTGGTGGGAGAGGTTGCGGGCTAGTTTCGGGAATGAAAACCAGTGTTGATGTGCCTGGGAGTGTGGACGCTGTGGAGACTACCGGCCGGAGGTCGTACGAGGGTGAGTAGGATGTTGATTCCCGAGTTGTGATCGGCGCGGTTACAGATTCGGAGAGGTGCTTTGATGTGGGCGTTTGTGAGAACGAGTCGGGGAGGAATACTAGTGTCGATGTGCCTGGCGGTGAAGGGGTTGTGATTGTTGCTGGATTAGGAGCTATAGAACGATGTTTTACCGGCTGTGGTAGCGGGGTGCCAGGAGTACTTCGAGGAGGAGATGATGGCGATGTGGATGAGGAATTAGGCATTGGCCGTGTTAGAGTTGGTAGTGTTTCCGCTAGATCGACAATAGTTTTGAACGAGTCCACAAGTGAGTCCCACGCCATCTCGCTCTTCAGCCCAGCACCAGCGGCGACAATTGTGCGGGCCATTATGGCATATATCTTAAGGAGAGTGTTTCCTGCATAAATCTTTGGATCACCCTGCTCGTGTGGGGGTATGTTCTGCTGGTACTTGTCGAACGTAACCTCCCATGTTTCGAAGGATCCCATCAGTTGTGTGTATATTAGAAGCCAGGTCGGGTGTTCTGGCGCTTGTGGGTTAATATTTGCGACACCGGATATCCACATCATACACCGTAAGAGACCGACAAGATCGTTCCGCGCGTTGGCGTTTTGTGTGTACGTCTCGGGAATTTGTGGGCAGTCGGGAGAGTTTTCGAGGCTGTAGTCGTAGGGCGAAGCATTGTCAGAAAAAGTCATAGCCTGCAGATCGAAACGATACAGCACATTGGCGATGGATTCTTGTGTTGCTGTTGATGGATTTTGAGGGGGGCTACTACGCTTATGCTGACTTAGAATTCGTAGCCCGTTGCGAAGATGCATATTCGCAGCTCTGTAATTCCCCGCAAGATTCTCGTAGCAGGTGAAAATTATGCACGCTATCAGGACCTTCTCGAGGTCTACTTTCCCCTCTTCATGTGCAGTAAGAAGGTCGTTTGAATGCTTCACAGCTTGCATGTACTGCACAAAGGCAAAGTCGTTTGTTTGGGCACTGAATATTGGTGTGGTGCTTTCGAATCGCTCGTGCATGGTGCTTAGGGCTAAAATTCCATGTTTGATGGCTGGCTCGGTATGGCTCAGTTGCATAATCTTTTGGCTCCACAGGTCTGAATCGAAGAACTCGGTCCATTTTGGGAGGGTGTGAGTTTGGAAGTAGAAGAACGAGCGGTTCTCGGCCGAGTCCGGCGACAGACTTCGAGTTGGGTTCCGCGGGACACTGACTTGAGAGATCTTCTGCGGGACAACCAGGAATGAGGGGTTTCTAAATGACGCAGCCGCAGAGGGTGAGTTCCCTCGCGAATGCCGCGAGACGTGCTTGTAGCCCTCACACTTGCGGCCTGCTTTTGTACATTTCAAACACTCTGGCTTGGTTTCGTCGCACTTGACACGCCGTAGTCTGGCATCTGGTCAGCACATTAGTCGTATGATGACCCAGCGCATGACTGCCTACCTGCAGGTCTCGCAGCCTGTCTTGACGCGCAACTTGTACTGGCGCTCGAGCTGGCGTAGCTTGGTCTCGTCCATGGCCGGGAGGGTGCAACACTGAGCAAAGGAACACGAGGTTGTCGATGCCTAGAGTTAAGGTGGTGCATCATAATGCGCTAACGGCATGGGCTTTATAATTATACGTGCAGCCCAGACGATCGGTGCGGTCGTGCAAGTGGCTGAGTGTTGGAGTGGGTGGTGGCGCGTCGTCTAACGGTCCGGGGTCCGGTTAAGGTTAAGGTTTTCGGCCCCTTGGACGACTCCTATCAGGGGACCGCACCCACTCGAGTCTGCCTTGTTGGGCGAAAACGGAGAACATTCTGACTCCTGGCGTATGTAAGCAATCATATATTGTAGGCAGGCCTCGCATTCTGCAACGACAGTAGGGGATTTCTCACTGGAGCTGCGAGATCCATCCCCGTCTGACTCAGTCTCGTCGACTTGTGGAATCCTCGCGTACCCTTGTGCGTCCTGCAATCCAATGCAGATATGGGAGAGCTAAAACTAGCGTTTAGAGATTTCGAATCCCTTCGAAGAATGTTGGAGAATTGCACGTCCAATCCCGAGGTTACAGGACAGCATTACCATGCATAAAACACCCACGCCCGTCCGCGGATGGTGGCAAATACCCGCTAGTCTGCATGGAAGATGCCCTGCCAGTGATATAGAAACAAGGATAAAATGCCCGTTTGAGAAAAGTACGGTAATGTGTTTGGCTCGGCAGACGCCAACCAACAGGCGATTTTTGAGCCCCCCCCCCCCCCGACAGAGGATTGTGAGATCATGATCCTATCCAAACCTACGTTTCGACGGGAGAATGGGGTGGCAAGGTTTAAATACGAGCCCTACCAACTACATCCCGAGCTTTTCATGCGGTATCCCCGGGGAATTGGTAGCTAAAACTACGTGAACCACATGGCCATCCGGGTGTCACGCATACAGCAACGATACACCTCTATACGATTGTCACAAGAGCGGCGACTTTAATGTTCCATAGTGTCTGGTGTGCTATATTGGTCTGCAGGTTGTTGTATTTAACCTCTTCAGTTCCGGCTGGTCACATCGTGAATCAATTTCATCCCGCAACGTCAACGATCTGTTTAAGCGGGTGACGCGCCTCAATTTTTGGGATGAATGCCTTTGCTTCATAAAGCGTGGAGATATTCCAAATAGCACTGCGTATTTCTTGTTTATCTTGGTGGAAAAATATTTTGGGGACAAAGCAGGTTATCAGTATCTTCAGTGCCAGGTGCTAGTAGCATGTCACGTTATCATTGGTCCCTTCATCCAGTATGACCTACGGAAACATTCGTAAAGGTTAACAAGTGATGATCTAGGATTAGAACTAACAAAATCTTCATCTTCTGTTAAAAGTCTGAAGGGGAAAGTGTCTACACTACCATCCCTTTCACCCCGTCATTTGTTGTGAATGCAATTCACAAAGTCCCTTCGAGTCTTCGTATCAGAGAATCAATGATACATGCTGTGGATATGACTAATATTTCTATCCTTGATCTAACAAGTTGATCCAGACCCCTGCAGTAAGATTGAACCACCAACTCATAGTGCGGTTTTGCTCTTTCTTCCCTTCTCCTCGGGGGATCAATCTTACTTTTCTTATGTGTCCAAAATAGCCCGCGACCCATCGCAGTTCTTCGGAAAACTTACTTTCTTCTCCGTCGGAAATGCCCTTGTCGCAGATTGAGGGATGCCGTCTTCCGCCCAGTGCATGTTGCCCTCTCGCTCCTACGAAAAGGATGAAATACATTGTAGAATTTCTCGAGCAACGCTATTGTAGAAAGTGAGGTATGCGAGCCAGGCCATGAAGGAGTAGTCGAGAATATTGAAGTCGTTCATGGGCTACTGGTTGAGAGAACTGGCTACCCACACTTCTGAGAAGAGATACGGCTAGGTTGATACATAAAAGTCAAGAGTGTTGGTGGCGGATGTAATGGGGTTTAGTAGGGCAAGGATGGGCTTTTCTCTCTCTACTTTAAGTTGCTTGACCTCGGGGCTGACTATCTTCGGATGTGGAGATAGACAGTACGTCTTCACGTGTATCAAAGAAAAATGTTTAATAAGAAATGGGGAGTTACTTGGGGGGGTTAATAGTGATGTTACAGAGTCAAGGATGGATTGTAAGCACGAATCTAAAGTTTTACACATATCGTTACTCCTCATAGATTTTTTGAGGGTCCAACTAATATCACTTGAGAGACGTGGGAAACTCCAGTCCACCATGCTCACATACATGTCGTTCTCAAACCCCCATTCAATATCTTCAACACAGTCTTCTTACACTTGGAGTTTTTCATCACGGCTGGCTTTTCGTTCAGTTTAAACGGCTTCTCCCCACCTCTAAGCTCAACAGTCACGAATAGTGCGATATTCTCCTCCCCACGTACCCAACCATCATGACGGCTCCGATGATTCTGGAACCTAGTTTGAATATTCCAAGGAGCAAGCCTAGCTAAGGAATCCAACTATATCAAGTCATCTTTCCTCACACTAAAGGTCCATCTAGCCTTTCGATCCGCACCCTCAACGCGCCAGTGCAACTAATTTGTCTCAATCTTGATTGCATTCCTCCACGTTGGATTCCAAACGTAGACTAGAACAGGTCTAGATTTTTTCGAGCTAGAGTACTAGCCTCGCCCCGTGCGTATGCAGATCCAGGCAGTGCAGTTGGTTGAGTTGGTCAGACTTCGTAGACCAGCATCTAGAAGAAATAGCTCTAGACTTGGTCCATTCTAATATCTAATTCTTGTATTGATCTGGCTTCAATCAAGAAAAACGAAAGAAAAAAAAAACTCACTCCTTCTCCCACCCTTAACCATGGCCGAGCAATAACACCGCATGCGTCGGATCATTCGGACCCAAATATATTTTCATCTCACCCATCCTCACCACATAAAGGGGCATAACCACCCGACGCCATAATCGTTTTACCATTCACCCGAATTTACTATACTTGTGTCTAATAACAGTCACTTACTAGTTCCGCCAAATTATTATTTTTTGGGCTTAGAATCTTAACTAGTGACAAATTAGATAGATGGCTTGAGAGGCTGGTACCATTGGGTGTTCCGGGTCTTGTCGTGTGTTGATCAGCACTAGAACACTCAAACGCCGAAATCACACGTCAGCCATACCGGTAGTTAGTACCTACATGTCAAAAAGCTTGGTTAGCGAGAGGTGATACAAGAGTACTGACATGAAATATGATGAAATAAGATGTTTAGACAAACGTCCCAGTCATATTTTTCTGACATATCCTGTGCTCGGATCTACAGGAGGCTCATCTATAGATATACATGTGTGCCCTGAGAAATGCCGAAAAGCAGGATAGAGAATGAGTAGGTTGACTAGCAAAGTGGGCAGGGTTAAATCATCAAATTTGATCAGCATGATGCCCTAGATTATGGAGGTTAGAGTATGATGAGTAGACGCCAACTTAGAGTTACAATGAACTAGCCATGTTTATAACATAAATAGTAAACCATTTTGTATATCATGCGGGAGGCATACTTGACGTAGCATGACCTTTGATAACGTTCACAATTTTCTACACGGATCCTACCAAACCCTCTTGATACAACACCGATCCCTAGTCCTTCATATACAATAATACTCGTAACTTCTTCTCATCAAGTTATGTTCCAAATAACCCGTATAATCCAGACCATAATCAAACCTGATATAAGTATAACGCCAAAAATGCTGCATATTTTCCAAATGCCCAATTAGAGCAATCCCCAATAACGCCACTGTATACCAGCTATATCGAAACACAGGTTGTAAACATGTTAAAGGGAAATGTCGGTACGTCGCTAAGAAAGAATCGAGGCGATGCGACATCACGTTCTGCTATTTGAATCCGTTTCCTAGTTGCCACTGTGACTAGGAGCTCCGTCTTGTGCTCTAGGTGCTGGTTGCAAAGTACTATGCGAAGCCTCGGTAGGTAGAGGAGGTTCATCTTGCCCAGCTCTTCTTGATCTCCCACCGAAGACACCAGAAATTCGTGTGCTCATTCTTCTGCTCCTGCGAGCGGCGGTGACGTCATCTGTACTGCCATTTGCGCTTCCGGTGGCCACATCGCCGCTCCCATTGCGGCGCTGTTCACGCAGGCGTCGTAGGGCAGAAATGCGTTCTTCAGTTGAAGCGTTGGGACGAGAGCGAAGTGATAGGATGTCACGGAACGCTGAGCGGCGACGATGCGACATTCCAACATCGGGATGCAGAGTTGGGGCGAGCATATCTGGATCTTGCTCTTCGATGGAATTGCGGGCATCCACTGGGCGCAGATCGACACGACTGATAATAATGATTAATTGATGTTGTGCATGGAAACATGATTGAAAACTTACCAGAGTGGGCATGTGCCAGATACATTCAATAGCCACGGATCCACGCATTCGGGATGGAATTTGTGGTTGCATGGAAGCACACGAATGTCTTGACCCTGCTCGAAGTCGTCGGTGCAGATGGAGCATCCAAGCCCTTCATCGGAGGAGTCCTCTGGTGACGATGTTACAGCTCCAGCCGCTACAGAAAGCGCAGGAGCGATACCGGACGGATGCTCTACACCTGCATTTCGTTGCGGTTCGGCCTGGTCTGCCGTCCGAGTCTCGGACCCTGCCTCATCTGACGGCTCTCTTGATTCTGCAGTTGCGTCATTCGCGTTTCTTGTTTCCGGCGAGGATCCCAATTCGACATCGGTTGGCTTTGGTGGTTCGTTCTGCCCAAACTTGACAATCGGGATTGTATCCAATATCGCTCTTCCCAGACCCCGTGCTCTGCTCTGCCGTGGCCGGCCAAGAACGTCTCGGGGCCCATATCGGTCGGGATGGCGATGGGCCCTGACGGCACCAGTAATGATGATGACGAGGAATAAGGCGGTAATAATGCCGGTGATACTGTATAGGATAATCATGGCCACAGCAGTGGACGGCGAGGGCCCTAGCGGGTTTTGTGGTTGATTTTGGCCGTTGTTCCCAGAGTTGCTGCCCCCCTCTGAACGCGCAATAGAAATCGGGAACTTGGTCGAAGAGTCCAGGTTACGTGTCTCATCAAGGATCTTTTGTGAATCGGTCTTGCTCGTCATAGAATATATCCGCCAGCCGTCCAAGGCTGCGGTCAGGCCCGTGTAGTCGCAATAATCCGTGGCGGTGCTGTAGAGAACGATGGCGGTGATGTTGTCGGTCTCATACGCGGTCTGGAAGACGCGGTCGGCATTGACTTGGCCGGGGTAGTCGGATGGATTGCAGCTTATATAGGCTATGTCCTTGACGCTCAGGTTCCCTACATTGTCAAAGTTTGTGTAGTAGAGATTCCCCGTGAGCGGGGAATTCTGCCAAACCCGTCAGCATTCACGTCCGAGACAATCCGGGGAGGGACCATACAAGATTCGGGATGCCTCCGTGCGATATAGGAACCAGCCTAGATATATTTTCGCCCTTTTGGTTCTGCAGCTGGAGCGTGCCGCGGTCGATGGCCACGCCTGTGGTTTGGTTTGAGGCCACGATGTTCGCACCGGCCGAGGCGGCGAAGAGGAGGAGCGCGCGCGCCACCTGTCGCAAGGCCATACTGCAGTCGTCAACGCGCGGTCGCGGGGCGTCAGTGCTCGCTTGCTCGGGAATGTAACCACAGTTGCAGTCGCAGTCGCAGTCACCCTTCAGTCGGAGGGGATATCTTCTTATCAATCACTTGGCGGGCCTCTTCCTCGTATGCTCCATCTATCGGCGGCGCGGCAACGCGGCAGGCTGCTTCAACCAAGGTGCAGAGCGGGCTGGCGGGATCAGACACAGACGGGCGCTGTTCGCGAGGGCGGCAAGGTCATGACAGGTGGATGGAGGAGGAAGAGGAGGAGAAAGGAAGCAACTGTGGCCATGGACAGCCGGCGATGCACATCATTAGTCTGGTGAGATGCATGGTCGAGGCCGGCAATCTCGCGATCGACGGCGTTGACCGGGACAATTGCCTGGGTAAGGAGCAAGGGTGGAGGGGCACTGAAACCCGGCACGTCCCCCCCCTCTCCTGCACTGCCTCAATCTCTGCGCCTTTGAATTGGTCCAAGTCGGCCGTCTTCTTCGGTTTTTGTCTATTGATACGTTCTCCATCTTCCGCGGCGTTCCGTCGCGAGTCCACATCCCAAGAACCACGGCATCCAGCAGCTCACCACCACTCACTAGTGCTCACTCGCGAACAGGAAACCTCCCCATAATACAAATACCGCCAGCCACAAGGCCTTCCTTACACCACCGCAGTAGTCTCAAACGCCGCTCGGAACCAGGGACCGCCGAGTCCTCCCTCCGCGTATCACGTGTGGCTGACAATCATCAATGCCCTCGTTTGAGACAAGGCACATCCACGCTCGTGCACAACCATCCACGTCATCTCGTCGCCCTAGGTGTCAGGGATCCATTCTAGTTCATCAGTCGCGTGTGAGAGCTGCAAAGTCCAGGTTTGATGTTCTGTCGGCACGCTTATGCACACTAGAAGAACGTACATATACAGTATGCATGGCGTGGGGCAGAGAGAAAAAGAAAAGTAAGCCGTGCCCGGTGGAGTCTGGGGACGATGTCTATTCAGCCGTCATGTGACAGCAATTGATGGAGATCCATAAAATTATCATAGGGCAAAGAAAAGAAGCCGACTGCACGAAAAGCAAGAAACAATCAATCCCTAACGCCTGCGCTATGCGCCGCCATATGCCCGTCCCTCCCGATATGCAGAGCAAAGAAGCACCATCTTTAAAGACACCCCCTACCCCCAAACCACAGTATTATAAACAGGTCCTACACCCCCCCCTGTTCCTTCTTTCCTTTCGTTCCTCCAATGTACAGTACCCTTGACCCTCCGCTGCTTAGTACGCGCGACCACTCCTCTGTTGCCCAAGAGTCTTGAACGACATGGATTGGAATTGTTGCTCGACCAGCCTGCCCACAACCAAAGTGTCGGCCGGGTTCACACCCATTCTATCCACATCGTTGAAGCTGGAGAAATAGAACCCCACAATGACGACGAGGTATGATAAGATGAGAATGGATCCCTTGAAGTAGTTGCTCTTTCCCTCGCCGTACATGTACGAGAGAAGAAAGACGCAAAGAATCACAGTGATCATGTCCCATTGAGGAAAGATCAGGGCTACACCCGGCGTTAGTATCGTGGTTCATTTTTCCAGACGCTCGCGTAACATGACAGCTATACTTACTGAAGGTTTGATGAATGACTTCCTCAGGCTTGATAGAGAGTGCGTGAATGGCGCTGTATAGCACAAGCGCAGGGATCTGGAGAAGGCAAACTTGCAAGGCGTATGCCGAACCAATCTCCATAGAGAGCGCAATGTTCCCGTTCATAGCGAACGAGATAGCGTTCTATATATAAAAGTTAGTTGTCAACATTCCATTTATGCAATTCCCCCTCGCTCTCGACTTACCAAGAACTCGGTTGTATTCGGGACAAGCGCGAACAAGGTGATGCCCAAGAACTTTTCGTCGATATCTGAACCCTCGAGCACGGCATCAACAGTGTTGACCAAAATTTCCGCAATGACAGCATATGCAACTGTTGCTGTCATGAGAACAATAGCGCTCTTCCCTCTGCTCCAGTTGGGTGCATCATGTCCACCAGCCGCTTGGCCAGACTCTTCCATTTCCTCAGCAACCGTAGTACTTTTTGTATGAGGCAGCCGTTCGGAGTGGCCTTTGACCGCCGTATTTGCCATTTGAGAAGCTCTTCGTGGAGCCTTTGTCGCATCACGTGTAGCCAAAGCTGTGGTTGTAGCTGCTATTTCAGTCATCTGCCGGACCAGGGATTCATTCGCTTCATCCGATAAGCCTTCAAGATGGAAAGGAGCTGATCCAAACCGTTCGTCTCCATCTTTGGGTGGTACAACGTGGGGGGTTTGTCCAGCTTTCGAAGTGGGGCGTTTGTGCTCTGCCGTTTCTCCATTAGGTCCAAGCCCGACTTGTTGATACGTTTGGCCGATAATACGTTTGTACAGCTGGCTAGTTCGTATGTCTGTTCGAGTAACAGAATTGTTAGTCTGCTGTCGTGTGAGCATATGTGGGTGCTCGAGGTGCCCGCTGTTGCTTAAATGACTTGCTGCCATATCTGCCACCTTTTTTTCGTCCAGATCATTGCTCCAAATAACAGCTGCATGTGTTCTCAGCGTGAACAGTAGACCTATAACGTATGACAAGAAAAGTAGAACAGCCGCAAACCAGATGTATGGTCGCACAGCCGCTTTGAAGAAATCGTCGTGGATTGCTGGTGTCTGAGAGTAATAGCACCTTCGACAGTCCTTCTCCATGGGAGTGTTGTCGTAAACGCTGCATTGGTGGCAATTCAATTCATGCTAAGGCAATTAATAAATTGTCAAGAGTTAGGGAAAGGAGGACATGACTTACGCTTCCGTAAATCTGATAAAACAATGTCGGCCCAAATGCAGCGATAACGGCAAACAGGAGCATAGTCGATGTGACACCCGCTGATTTGACATTGAACCTTTGAGTTTTCCTCCTCAGGGCGCCGAAGCACATTGATAAGCCTGGAAGGAAGAGAATACCCGCGAAAATGCTGCCGATGATGCTGCCTTCTACGAGCTGGGCCTTGCCTTGATTCAAGGCCACACAGTAAAGAAAAACTTCAACGATGGTAGAAAAGAAAGCATTGATGGTAGCGCCTACTCCCATCGAAGATTGAGCAGAGATGGAAGCAACTGCTTGGCCGATAAAGTATGCGAGTGGAATGATTGAAAAGAGGGCGAGTACGAAAACAAAAAATTGGTCAGTCAACCAAATCTTGAGACCGAGAGAAACGTCCAAAACCCAGTAGTCGAAAATGACGAAGGCGACCAATCCGAGCAAATTAATAAGGAAAATGTTCGTCCCGTCGATAGTATACTTCCAATACTTAGTGCCCACAGCGCGGTAGGTACATAGTAGAATGGACGAGGACTCTCCTGGCCGTCGTACAGTGCCGCTGTCGGTATGGAAAGAAAGAGCAAGAGGATGCTTCCGAAGATGATCGAAGAGGAGAAGGGTGACTTTGCCCATCGGGATGGTAAAGACCATGAACCAACACAAGCCCGAGACAACGAATAGAGCAGGGGTGAATATGCCGTAGAAGAAAAGGAAGAAGATGACTCGTCCAATGTTCCATTTACCACGACCAAAGAGTCTCCTCTTGGTTTTCGCTGTGTCACTGTGCGATAGGTTGGCTCGTCCATCTCTTCCAAGTAGGCTAGTCGTCTCGTCGGAAGAGTCGATGCTGTTTCTACGTCGACCGACAAGTGATCCTGCGCTCGTTGTAGGGCCGAAGAAGAGTCGTCCTTCCTCAATATCGCCGCTCTGCCATTGCTCGTATTCGCTGATGCTCCGACCGTCACCTTCATCCTCTTCCGCATAGGCTTCGTCCTGCATTAGTTTGACATACTTCCCAAATGGATAAAGAACATAGCCAGCAAGGTCGAATAGGAGGTGGGAGTACGCCGTACAGCTGCCAGAGAAGAAAAATAGGGCGCAAAAGACACCTCCGGCTGCCGCAATTATCGCGAGCCACCATCCGAAGATCAAAGTCCACGCAATATTGAACAGCAGAAGCCAGTTGTTGACGAAGAGCCCTGGGGTAGAGTGGATATCACCTTCAGCATTACGCTGCACGGATCTATTCTTCTTGTATAAGGCGGGTTTCCATATCCTGATTCCAAAAGGATGTGTAACATTGATGGCTTCCTGACGATCCTTGAGTGTGAAGCTTTCCGCATCACTTATATCGTCGTCATCATCGCCACCGTTTCTACTGCTCTCTGCCCTCACAGTATCTTCTTCTTCTGAGGTGAGTTGCATATCGGGTTCGACATTCGTGGATGGACCTGCTAATTCTGGCTCGGGAGTCTCGCCGTCGGTTGATTCTACGGTTGTAAGTAAAGGGGGTTGTGCTGCAGTCCTTCGCCGAACCGTGGAAGGCTTCCTGCGCAATGTCTGCACGCCTCCTTGCCTCTGTAACTTCTGTTGTTGCTGCTGCTCTTCGGACATGATTTCTTCTTCCGCATCATCCACCGAGAATTCCTGCCCCTTATGTGGAATACGGGCGGAGGTTGTCCGTCGACTCATTTGGGGTTTCTTTGGCTTGGATGTAGTGGGTTGGTCGGGTGAAACGATGGCTTGTTGTTGTCGGCGGTCGATGGTCGAAGTGATGGAACCTATGTTCTTGCTGTTAAAGGGGTGCTCTGATGAACAGAGGGGAAACGGCTGGGAGGAATACTCACCATATCCTGTCGTATGAGACTGTGTGTGCACAGCGAGTGGTCTTCTCCGCGCCGATTCCGAGCTTGTTGCAGTCGCAAACTGTGCTGTCGGGGAGTCGATTCCATGATCAGAGTTCTGTCGTGAGAGGCTGGCAGACTGAGGGTTGCTTTTCCCGGCCGCTGTGGGCGTTTGGTCGCCTTCGGTCATTGCGAGTGCTGTTATGCGAACAAGTGCACTTTGACGGCGTGATGCGGGTGGGCTTGGCTTATCTTGGAATATCTCAAAGAAAGGGAGCCCAGTTGAGATCACGTCTCTACGACGAGCGCTGTGCGGCGGGAATGGGAGGAGGCCAACATGGATATGTCACACTGGACAAGGCAGTGTGCCTCCGGGGAGGGTTGGAGGGGCCTAGCGGCGTGACTGTACGTATGACACTGTTTGGTGTGGGATCAGCCATACATCAAGGGAAACAAGCTGCAGTAGGGCCGCTGGTATCCGAATCGTGCCCTCGGATAGCGCCAAGATAAGACAGCGCTGCACTTCATACACTGACGCTGGCTGGAGGGAATAGTGGGACTTCACTTACGCTTCGACATGTACATTCGCGGGGGCGAATAACTGGTGATGTTGTTTCTGCGCGTGAGCGTTCAGCGGAACCCTGGAGATGCACCCAACCCTGCAAGGACGCTTGCCCAATAGAGTGCGGAAAATCACCTTCACCGACCGCCGGCTTAGACACGGCGTCTGATACCTAAACATTCAACCACCACCCTCCATCTTCATCACTGAACTCAATCTCTACCGTCCCTCACACTCGCAGTGTCTGACTCACGCCTCTCACCCATAACGTCGCCGTATCTACCAAGCTCATCGCATATCCAGTCACTCTCGCCGCCACCACCATGGCGCTCGACACCTTCTTCCACAACAAGATCGAGAGCATGAAGCTCGAGATCATACAGGGGCAAGCAGTGCTACGAAGATTAGAAGCCCAGCGAAATGACTACAACTCCCGTGTGCGGTTACTGCGAGAGGAACTCGGCCTCCTTCAGCAGCCTGGATCCTATGTTGGTGAGGTGGTGAAGGTGATGGGCACCAAGAAAGTGCTTGTCAAGGTGCACCCCGAGGGAAAATATGGTAGGTTTTATGTAGACTAGATTAGTAGCTTCTCTAACTAACAATATCCAGTTGTGGATATCTCAGATAATGTGGACATCACTAAACTCACCGTCGGCAAGCGCGTCACCCTACTCAGCGACTCTTATAAGCTAGAAAAGCTACTGCCATCATCCGTGGATCCACTTGTATCACTTATGATGGTAGAGAAGGTCCCCGACAGCACATACGATATGATTGGGGGGTTGGACCAACAGATCAAGGAGATCAAGGAAGTTATCGAGCTTGGTCTGCAGCACCCAGAACTGTTCGAGTCGCTCGGTATCGCGCAGCCAAAAGGTGTATTACTATACGGGCCTCCCGGAACCGGAAAAACACTGTTGGCTCGTGCCGTAGCACATCACGCTGACTGCAAATTCATTCGGGTTTCTGGTAGTGAACTGGTGCAAAAGTACATTGGTGAGGGCAGTCGAATGGTGCGAGAGTTGTTCGTTATGGCTCGAGAGCACGCTCCCAGTATTATCTTCATGGACGAAATTGACAGCATCGGCTCAAGTCGTGTGGAAGGAAGCTCCGGTGGTGATTCGGAGGTGCAGCGGACCATGTTGGAGTTGCTCAATCAACTTGATGGCTTCGAGCCGACAAAAAATATTAAGATCATTATGGCAACCAATCGTCTCGACATTCTGGATCCCGCATTGCTTCGACCAGGCCGAATTGACCGCAAGATCGAGTTTCCCCCACCAACAGTCGAGGCGCGTGCAGACATTTTGCGCATCCACTCCAGAAGCATGAACCTAACCCGTGGGATAAACCTCAACAAGATTGCGGAAAAGATGAATGGTTGTTCAGGTGCTGAACTAAAAGGTGTGTGCACTGAGGCGGGTATGTTCGCCCTGCGAGAGAGGAGAGTGCATGTCACACAGGAGGACTTTGACCTTGCAACCGCCAAGGTGCTTAACAAGCATGATGATAAGGCGACAAGTTTGAGCAAACTGTGGAAGTAAGCAAAAGGCTTTGGGGACCTCGCTGGTGGTGGCGATTTGGTGTGGAGCTCACGCTGCGACACTCCATGTACTATCAAGCATAGCAGACATAGACTTCTTGGACTGCATCCAATTTAAATCCAGCAATATCCGCCACTAACACCTCTACCTTTCTACAAATTTCGCATCTGGCATTTGCATCTGCAGCTGCTCGGATATGACTCACGTGATATCACGATGTTCATTCGACAGGGGCTTGCTAGCGCCGCTGATCCCATCCATCCCGGCTTAGTCAACATGGCTCCTTGCAGATCACTTTGCAGCACCGCGAACATGTTCCCCGGTTAAACAGCACCAATTGACATCAAAGCTTGATCGACCCGTATTGTTCGCTAACACTGCCGTGGGCCTGCCCAGGGCGTTATCGGGCAAGACCCACAGCAATCCGTGGGTGCAAAATGACGTATGCACGTCGAGCTCGTCAAAGGCCTTTGGGGTCACCTCACGATCAAGGACGAATCGTCAAGGCCGGTTTATCGTATCGCTGAATGGCGAGAGCGTGACCCAGGATTGCGCAACCCTCCCTCGTCTTTGTACTAACCCACAAAGGCAGCTCCAACTCCAAACCCGCCCATGAACAGCTCAATTTACAGCCCGAGCTGTAGTGGTATATCCTAGTTGTCGTACGAACGTATCAGAGGCTCGTAGGGCTTCTCTATATTCCAGGGGAGCTTTCTTCGTCTTGACACCCTGCTAATTCTTTCTCCGTCTGGTTATTTCCGTTTTGAAGTTCACCCAGCATGGCCGAGTCACCACCTCAGAAGCTTGATACTGAACAAAAGAATGAAGATGCTGCACTTGAGATTCCAGAGTTTCTTGAAGCTCCGGCTGCTGTGCTTGCGGAGGGATCGCTGGACCCAATCTATGAGGCCAAGGCCAAGATTCTCAACAAGGCCATTCAGGACATTGGAATGGGGCGGTATCAGTGGCAGGTAAGTACTTTGTGTTCGCGATTCCATGTTCTATTCATGTGGTGTGATAAGGCAAAAACCTCTTGCCCATACAGGCTGTAATTTTTCTATTAGAATTATGGCAACCAAACACGGCTAACAATCTCACTTCACAGCTTTTCATAGTCATCGGTTTTGGCTGGGCCTCCGACAACCTCTGGCCTATCGTCACATCTCTTATATTCACGCCCGTCAAGAATGAATTCCACCCCACGCGCGCACCTTTTCTCACCCTGGCCCAAAACATCGGACTGTTAGTAGGCGCTATCTTCTGGGGCTTTGGTTGTGATATTTTCGGACGGCGGTGGGCTTTCAACCTCACAATCGGAGTGACTGCAGTTTTCGGGTTGGTAGCTGCTGGGTCTCCCAATTTCGCCGCGATAGCCGTGTTCGCGGCTTTGTGGAGCATTGGAGTTGGCGGGAATTTGCCTGTCGACAGTGCGATCTTCCTCGAGTTCCTCCCAGGAAGTCACCAATACCTTCTTACGGTGCTATCGATCGATTGGGCATTGGCGCAGGTGTTCGCAACGTTGGTGGCATGGCCACTATTGGGGAATATGACGTGTCAGCAGACGAACCTAGCTTGTACGAAGAGCGAGAATATGGGCTGGAGATACTTCATGCTAGCCATGGGGGGAGTGGCTATGCTCATGTTCTTCTTGCGCTTTGTCTGCTTCACCATCTACGAGTCACCCAAGTTTCTAATGGGCATGGGAAAAGATGCTGAGGCTGTCAAAGTTGTTCACGAAGTAGCGCGCCGTAATGGCAAGATATCAACCCTCACACTCGAAGACCTAGAACTTTGCAACCAGCTTTCAGGTCACATTTCCACACTTCCGCAATCGCACGCCACGGCTGCCATAAAGCGAAACCTCCAAAAGATCAACACAACACACATCAAGGCGCTGTTTGCAACGAAGAAACTAGCTATCAGCACGAGTCTAATCACCCTCATCTGGGCCTTTATCGGACTCGGTTTTCCGCTCTACAACGCCTTCCTCCCCTTCATTCAGGCGACCCGTGGTGCTGATTTTGGAGATGGCAGCACATATATAACCTACCGCAACAGTCTAGTCATCGCCGTACTCGGCGTCCCAGGCTGTCTCCTCGGCGGTTTCCTGGTCGAATACCCACGTCTTGGCCGAAAAGGCACGCTGTCTGTCTCTACCGTCCTCACCGGAGTCTTCCTCTTTTGCTCGACCACAGCACTAAACTCGGACTCGCTACTAGGCTGGAACTGCGCCTACAATTTCGTGTCGAATATAATGTATGCAGTGCTGTACTCGTACACGCCTGAGATTTTCCCGACCAAGGACAGAGGGACTGGAAATGCGATCACGGCGAGCGCAAATAGGGTATTTGGCATTATGGCACCAATCATCGCCATGTTTGCCAATCTACAGACAAGTGCTCCTGTGTATGTTAGTGGGACGTTGTTTGTTGTGAGTGGGCTGTTGGTGTTGATCTTGCCGTTTGAGAGCCGTGGGAAAGCGAGTATGTAGATAGGGATCTGGGTATAATAATATAGGATTCTGAAGAGATATGCCGTTGTTTCGTAGATGAGTTGACAGTAATGGAATAAAAGTGTTTTTTATCTTAACCTTTTGACCATATCACTACATGTTCCTGTCGTTTAGCCAACCAATTTGAGCGTCACTTCGCATATGTATACTGTGGCTATAAAGAACAAGCAAATCATATACGATGAAGAACTTAGTATTATATTATCCTACGCACACTCGCACAAACACGCACACGCACACATCCCAGCCCTCGTCCCAAATAAGCACAAAAAGTCCACCCATGGTATCACACGCCCTCACAAGAGATATTTACAAGAAATCCCCTTCTCTCTCCTTCCCTTCTCCATCCAACTTGCCCATATTCTGCAGTCTCTTTGCCACGTTCATGCTGAGGTACTTTTCAAAGTTGGGGCTGAGGCAGGAAAACACGATGAGCAAGACGCCAAAGGGAATCGTGGCGTAGAAGACAATGCGGAAGCTCTCGAGATAGGCCTTTTGGGTGGCGGCGCCGGTGATGGCGATGATCTCGGGGGTGATGCCCGGCACGGCGGTGAAGTTCCCGGCGGTGATTCCGGCGAATAGAGCCGGGATGGAGGTCGCTGGGAGGCCGGCCGAGGTGGCTGCTGGGACTACGTATTTCGGGAGGTAGACGGTGAGTTTGTTGTTGAGGATGGCTACGTACAGCGCTTGGGCTACGGCGCCGCCGAGCGCCCGGATGGAGCCTAGAACACCGGTGGCGAGGCCAATGTCTTGCGATTCCCAGAGGAGCGTCACGCCTGGGAAGGTGATTCCGTCAGACCATCCGATAACTATGGCGTGTTAGCAGGAGCGACGGTAGGTTGATATCATAGTGGGGGAGGAAAATACCGAAAGTAGCGAGAACGCCGAGGGTGATGAAGCCTGCGTAGCCGTCGATTTGAAGACCTGCTTCGGCGCCGAGGAAAGCACAGGCTAGCACGGAGAGGATGATGACCTGCCACTTCACCTTGGGTACGTAGGAGATTGCGATGCCGCCAACTGCCTGGCCAAGGAGGATACCACCACCGACAACGGAAGAGGCCAGGCCGATCTTGAGGGAGTCGGTGGTGTAAATTGCACCGAGGATCGTTGGCCAGAGAACAGTAAGGGAATCTGATATATACATATTAGCCACCAACGTCGAGGGTGAAGGATAGAGATGGAAAGACTTACAGTACACCATTGCGGCAATAGTAGCAACCATAACAATAGCGATATACTCAACCTTCTTGAATAGCCTAAGGGGCATCAAAGCCTGGCCTTTGAACACATATGCCTCGTAGAAACCAAAGGCCACAAGCGTCAAGCCGCCACCGATGATGGAACAGAGGACAGCCGCGCTCACCCATGGATAGGTGGTTCCGCCCCAAGAAAGTCCGATCAGGAAGAGGATGACGCCGGCAATGAAAAGGACAATGCCGACAAAGTCCAACTCTTTAAATTGCTGCCAGCGTGTCTTTCCGTGCACGTGTAGTTGATCGTATGTCGGTGGGTGGTAGAGGAATTGGTACAGGATGATGGTGATGCCAGAGAGGATTATCCCGAGGTAATATGACCATCTCCATCCCGCTGCGGTGTGGATGATGAAGAGGCGAGCGATTAAGGGGCCGAAGACTGGCCAGCCATTAGCTTTTTTTTTTCACTCTCTGAATCCAATATGGGAAAACTTACCAGCAAAAGGCAGAGACGACATGAAAACTACAGTCACAATCGGCCCTCTATGCTTGTTGGGTACCAACTCTCCAAGCACAATACCGAATGATAGCTGTCCGGCAGCCGCAATCCCATTCATCAGGTTCGCCGCAATGAGTGTATCAATTTTCTGTGCCGTGCCGCCGACAATGCAGCCGATGAGGCCTAGAATCGAAGTTCCCATCACCATCCACTTGCGACCGAAAATATCCGAAAGGCGGCCGACAAGCAGAAAACCAATGGCGCTGCCGATAGTCCAGATGGTTGCCACCCAATTGAGATTCGTCGAGGGTCCAATGTCAGCGTTGATTAAGAGTCTGAGTTGAAGTTAGAAAACATTTTTTTTCTCGAAATGAGAAGTGATATGAAGCTGGCGTGCTTGTTTAGTAACACGCTAGCAAATGGCACATACAGAGTATTGGCAGGCAGAACCCATCCCAAGTAGGCACACATGGAACCAGTGCATACTGCCTGGAACAGTTATTAGCGCAAGTCTCTCACTGTTTATAACCCAGATGCGATTTTCCGCCAAACGTACTGTGACTGTTCCTAAGAACTGAACCGAATAATAGTAACCCTTTGGCATGTCCTCTGCGGCACCTCCGATAGCATGTGCATCAACAAGATCGACATGCCCATCCGCATGGACCTTCTTCACCACATGGATGTCTTCGGAGTGCTGCGTGCTGGACGCTTCGTTCTTCTCGACGGACTCCGACATGGTCGCGGCAGCCTTTTCGACGTCGTCCATCACGGCGGTGATGAAAGGCTGACGGTAAAGATGTAGTACAGATTATAGTGCGGCCAGTCAAAAGATTGACGACCCTGAACAGTATGCACTGTTGGGACCAACGAACAATGAGCACTCAGATCGTAGGCACAAATTTGAAGATGCAGCCAGGGTTAGGGTTGATGATCCATCCCAGAGGTATGGGTTGAGGTCTAGATATACCTCTCTACGCATACAGCAGACTGCGGAGTTCGTCTACCGAGAGCGACATGGGGCTAGGCAGCATAAGGTTCCAGATCGTGGGATCCACAGGGCCTGGAAAATCTGGAGAATCTGGAGAAGGGGCGGCGGTAGGACGCTTGTTTGGGGAACTAGGTTTCCTAGCGCTGCAGAATAGGCTACCATGAGTGGCTGGTGACAGCGTCTAGCGAGGGTTGAACCCAGGGTGGACTGATACGGTGCCTCTCCCGGCGTTTCTAAGTGCATGGTGCAGAGAAACACGTGGATTTATGGATACATCCTAGATGAGCCTCTGTGCCTGGAGAACCAGATGGTCCTGCCATTGGGTTGGGAAAAATGTCATGTGCAGACGGGTACTGGCGGAATGTTTCAGAGTTCTTTGCCTTCACTGAGCAGTCGAGAACTAGCACAACAATTGGGGTTTTTGTGTTGATTCCTAGGTCTCAGCAGAAGAAGTAAGTACGGCAGGAGATACTTACCGTTAGACCACCATCCTCTTGAGTAAGTGCAAAGGTCTGGCGGTGAGTGCTAGAATGAATCGCCAAATCAGAGCTTGAAAAGCATCAAATTGAATCAACCTAAAATACCACCCAACATAGTGCATTTGCCAGCAATACACACGCCTAACAACCATAATGGCCCAATTCATCTGTGGCCACTTCTATTCAAGATAGCCACTCGGTCCTCGGTCCAGACTGCCCTGAGCCTACGCTAATTTAGTCGCCGAACCAGTTCCCGCACTCGACTTCGGAACGCCCCCCCCCCCCAGCGGGCGTCCTGACCAACTTTAGACCGCCTTTCCTGTATGGGCATCGGCTGATCTTTGCATTATGCAAGTTGGGTCATTTTGTGCTTATGGGGGTGGGATTCGTAACGAGGTCCTCCTGGGAGAGGCTTGCGATTGGCTTTATGATTGGATGATTACATGGGTAGACGTACCGGGTAGAGAAAGCGAAGAAGGAGTTCGCTTTCCTGGAAAACAGTTCCGCATCTTGACCACTTGAGTAATGTGCCGCCGTTATATCCAATATGACGATTCGTGGAAGTGTGACAAACGAGACCTAACAATGGATGCGCTGATACAGGACTGACTGCTTCATAGTTGAAACATCCTTAAGCGGTACAGGTCAAAACAACGGAAGTCATACCCTGATATTTCATTGTGCTAATAATATGCTGCAAATCAGTCACTTCGGCCGGCATCATTCATTGAAGTTCAGTGATTGGGTGAATTTTTGGTCTATTCGACCCCATAGAGGCGCACATATAGTGGATTCGTTGAATGCAAAGACCACCATCGAGAATCTGGGGTCGGGAAGTGGATCTCAAGGAACATGAGGAGAAAATGTGGGGATGCTCGGATGTGTTTTCCAGGAGCACGATTCACGGAGTTTGCCGAGACCCCGGATCCTGACTCGATCTGAATAGGTGGCTGAAAACACCACCGGATCAAGGGCTGACGACACATGATTCTTGATGACATGGCGTCCAGGGCAAGGAGAGCTGAGGATAATGTTACCCATACGAAGAGGGATGGAATGTGATTCAAATAAAGCGTGGCTTGTGACCACGGGACGGAAGCGGTAGGTCATTTTTATAATTGAACTGTTGAATTTAAGAGGGCGCCGAATAGTCAGCCATCTATGGTTTCTACATTCACAAGGGATTAGCCCCCTTTGGTAGCCTGACCTTGAACACGAGGACTTGGTTGTCGAGGTTGAAACCAGATGCATCCGCATACGTATTCTGTCCTCCATTAATGAAGCCTGAGCACAAGTATTAGTACAGATTTTGGGGAAGGGGAGAACTAGTGAAATACCGTTCTGCGTGATGAGGTCGTTGTCGGAGAACGAGATCAGGTAATACTCCTTCCCATCGCCCTTGCTCGCAAACTTATCATCTACAGGAGCTAGAGCAAAGGATTCCCACTTTTCGTTAAGAAGGGACGCGTCCTGCGCCCCTCCGTTGTGAACACCGAACCGGTTGAGCTGGGTGTTATTGTTGTATTGAAGCCAAGGGCAATACACGGCTGGAGTGATGTCGCTGTTCAATACACCCTTGGAGCTCGCAATCGCGCCGTCGAAAGCATCATTCTTCTTTCCCTTGATATTGGTGGCCTTGGAAATATCAATCACGTCAGCATTGCGATACTTGGACTCGGAGTCCGCTTGTCCATGTCCTGCGCCGCCGTCGCGTGCTAGAACAAGGAATTGTGTGTCTGAAATGAAGTGCATTTCAGACTGTCCCGCCACCTTCCCGCTCTCAAGAATTGGTAGCTGAACAACGTACTCGGCATCCAGCTCGGCCTTATTGTTCTTCAGCTTGTATTTCAAGAGGCGTGTGTTGCGGCGGTTTGAAGACTTCTTTCCGCCTTCTTGGATGGTGGAACTTTGCAACATGGTGTACAAGAACTTGCCATCTGGACTCGCAGTAAGGGCTTCGAGGCCTTGGTTGTTTCCTCTACCTGTGTCGGGGTCTACTGGAGTGACCACTACGTCTTGATTATAAATTGGTGGAGATGCTGCGTTGAAACTGCGCTGGGTCAGTAGAATTCGGAATGGTGGTAGCAATCCGACGGCTCACCTCTCACTCCCGTTTCGCATTGGGACCAGCGCATCCGGAGGACGAATAGCGCCAACCATCTTTCCGTTGCTGTTGAACTGGTAAATATATGGCCCATACTCATCGCTAACCCAGAATGAGCCATCATCTCCAAGAACGAGCCCTTCAGAATCAACGGCGATTCCCTTCCCGCCCGGTCCAGCTCCTCCGAAACCGTCTCCGGTATCTCGAAAATGTTAGTTACGAACCACTAATTACGGATCTTGAAGCTTACATGTTGCGACAGGGAGATTGGGGAATCCGGGGAATGAGATATGGCCAGAAGGATCCGCGTCGAGACCTGTGCATGGTGTGCCATCCGGTCCAGTAAAGAGAATGGTGTCCAAATATTTGAGGCGAAAATTCGGCGAGGCCGGCTTCTCAGCGGTTGCATCGGTCACAATATCAAGAGAAATACTGAACTTGTGAACACGTGACTGCGTGTTCTGGGTCCCCTGCGTATTCCAGCCGCGATCAGGCAAGCCGTAGATGATTCCCTCATAGGCTTCCTTGTCGCCCTTCTTTCTCTTCCACGACTTCTTGTCAAGCGCAATTGCACTGCCGATGCCGCCAATCGTATCCCCAAATTTGTCACGGGCGTTACTGGGGAGAAGGCCGTACCCCGCGAGCTCCTGGTAGGTATACACAGCGCCATTGCATGTTGTCTCGCTGACAGCAGCGGCACGAGAAACAGGCTTTGCACCGACGAGGCCGAGCGACACAAGAGCGAAGGAGGCGGCCTGGATCAGCATGTTGAGAAAGTAGAGGCGGATGTGTGCCTGTGGGGTTAACAAGACAATGGGATTCTGCTGGCTTCATATACTGCCAACAGTCCGTATTCCGAATACCGGGATGGTAAATGGCAACGGACCTGCATTCCACACGTGCAAGGATGGTACATGGCCATGGGGTGAACAGCTGCTGGGGGGCTGACGGGCAAAAGCTTCTCCGTCCTGTTTCTTTGGAGCGAAATTGGCTTGAAGGCGTCGGGACCGAATGGGCGTTGAATGGGCACGCGGTGGCAGTGGCGATGGTGAGTGGACGGGGTGGCGAGCTAGCCCCATGGCGCCAACATCTGGAACAGGCAGGTCATCAAGGGAGGCACGTAGATGGCTTGTCGAATGTCCTTCATGGAGGGCTATTTGTTTTCTTGCCTCTCTGCAAGTACAGATTGCAAGCAGAGGGCGCTTAGGTTGTTGTGTAACAGGCGCAGGGTCTGGGGGTGCGATGCAAAGACTGCCTGTCGCTTTCCATATGGCGCCAGGTTATTTACGGACTAGCGCCTCAGGCCCCCTGGGCCAGCTCGTCAATCAAATCCTCGAATGCACTAATTGCCAGAGGAGCAAGTCCAGCTCCTTCAGCAAATCCCCGTGAGCCGTTTGAGAGCCATTCCCGTATCAATATTGCGTGCTCCCCATGCCGGCTCCAAGGATGGGGGAGGTGGACGGGACTCGGCAAGTCCTGGAGTGTAGGGTTGTCAGGGCATTGGTTGCCGCCAACCAACGAACTCTCTTCGCACTCTCCCACAGGCACAGGGATATATGCTCCACCAAGGGTCGACCATGGAGGGGTGCTTCGAGGTATCGCGAACAGTGTAGTTTCTTTCCAACAACCCTTCCAACTACATGCCGGTAACCAGGGGCCAAGGTCATCCAACTGGAGGGCAGTTGGTGAAATCTCGACCTACTACACCCAACTGTATCTGCTAACAGTATCTATGCATACCCCTTGACGTGTCAGAGATTCTTCTCGAACCTGGACTATCAGCCTTTCGTAGCTGCCTCTAGCATCAGGTACACAGTCTAAGGGGGGCAGTCTGTGGAAACGATGCTCTTTCCTGGATTGTCTCCCAGCCCACACGCATCTTCCCTATGCATCTTCCCTATGCATATTCCCTACCGTCCCCTCGTTCCCACCCTCCTGATCCCAACCTATTACCTTTCCCCTTCAAATCTGGTCACACGTGCCAAACTTCTTCTCTCCAAGCCATCATTATCCACGACCGTGGTGTCCTGTCTGTCCTGTCTGTCCTGTGAAACACTCTTCGAATCAATCCTACATTGACATTTCTCATCGCTTCGTGGCATCGCTGCAGGAGGGATGCCCGAATCGCTATTCGATGACTCTCCAACTCTGGGCCCGATCCAGGACCTCATTGTCGATGACGACTCTCCCCCAGAGGTCTTTGTCTCTCCTCTTTTTGAAGAATGTGAGCCGTTGCTTTCGGAGCACATGTCCCTCAGCAATGATGATAGCCAGAGGTGGAAATTCGAAGAACGAGTGAAAATTCAACCCGACTTTCTAAAACCGAACATTCCTCGACGGCAACTGAAGCGACCGTCTAGTGACCCCGAGTTAATGACTACATCTCGACATCATAACTCATCAACCAACTCGACGGATTCTAGACAGACCGCATTTCGTATAAATAGTGACAGTAGAAGTAGCCAGAGTGTAACAAAATCTCCCCAGAGCTACCCGCAATTTGTGTTTCCCCAAAGCACAGGAAACCCGCCAACTAAACATACTGGAAGCCCTCCCATAAGACCATGGCGAGTTCGATGCGTACGTACTGCTACTGGTCCATTCCAATGGACGAACCCGCACTCCCCAACCAGACCCGGCTTCATGTGGTTTCCGGTACGTTCCAACTCTGATCCATCTTCCACGCTACAAGTGAAAACAGAGGCGGCTAAGGGTAGCAAAAATCTACTGTTGAAGCCATGCATGAAACGAAAATCTAAAAGCTCAGCTACCACCCCCGCAAACAAACCACAGGGGTTGCGCCGGATCAAGACGGTAGACTTTGAAGATGCAGCGTCAAGGAAACTCCTTTCACTTCCCCCACTGAAGGCGTGGACCAGTGAAGGTAAGCAAAATGCTATAAAAATCGTCAACCATTAGAAGACTCATGGAAATTTAGGTGGCATTAGGTTAGCGAAATCTATCCCACGAGTACCAACCTATACGGGCATAACAATCAAAGGTATACCTGCGGATACTGCGGTAACACGGACCGATGTACATGTTGTTGCTATCACACCATCTTGTAATGTTGGTGATAGCCAGACACCAGACGAGGGAGGAATCGATCCTGCAACGCCGACGATGCAAATAGTCGAGTCCAGGAATGGGTGTTATGAGGTCGTCTGGGACGATGTGCCATTGGAGCATGACGTTCGCCTGTATCAACGGTCTTCGTCTGCAAACCAGGCGCTACGCACTGCTAGTCCAGAAGCCTCACGCGGATTGCAGCGCGTCAACACCAAGCTTGCAGAATGGTCGTTCGGCAAGGGTAAGCCCACGGGGCTGTTTATGCCCCAGATTGTTGTTCTTCCCGACGAGGATGACCGGGCCCCTCGATATGAATGTGTGGTGGAAGACGAAGAAGACTGCACCATTGTTGCGCCGCCAAACAGCCAGAGGACGAGTGGAAACCCATCTCATCATCATTCACGAGCTGGCAGCAATCGCAGATCTAAATCTGACTCGTTGACAGACGAAACCCTAGTGTCAACACCAGAAGTTTCTATTTTACTCGAGAAAAGAGGCCTGCTTCATGACTCGCTTGTTGTACCAGACCCTGAAGCCTCCAATACCCGCCCAGGCCACCTCATCGGAGCCAGCCGAGGAGTCCGAAAGCCACCTTCCCTGTGTCAATTTTCAAACATAGATGACTCTGATCATAGGTTCCGTGGCCACCGCGACTCCGTCACTCTTGCTCGATCACGCATCTTCAATACCGGTGGCATATCTCCTAAACTTTTCGTGCACAGAGAGTCTGTTTCCTTAGCGAAGAAGCGCATGCATAGTCGGAATCATGCTGTATCATCGGGAAGAAAGATGCCTCAACTCAAAGCTACGGCCTCTGATCCGTCACCTTCGACAGATGGCCTACATCTATCTTTTCCTGTTCTGCCGGCTCTACCAGCAACAACAAAGCCCCTCGATGCTGGTAGCTCAGCTTTAACTCTTCAGTCACAATCGAGCAATGAACATCGACACATCCGGATTTTAGAGTGAAACATATGTGAAGGGTTGGTCAGTTGAATTATTAACCGGGCGATATGATTTCGCGATTGGCCGACGATTGAGATCTGGGGTTGATTCCTCAACGCTTGATAAAGAACGTAACGTTATAGCTCCACGAGTAGATGTTATGGTCCGATTAATGCCAAAGGCCCTGTGAGTGTAGTTTACTCGGTATCCAGGGAGGTTGGCTAGTGAGTTTAAATCGTATCTGCCCTACTGCGAAAATCTTTCTGCCTCCTTCAATACTTCGTACCCATGATAAAAACAGACTAAGCGTTGATGAAAATTTGACATCCCAAGAATAATCTTTCTTTATGTTTTTTGTCTCTGCTATCTTGAACTAATCCACTTTTCTGCCCCTGGAATGGCTTCCCTCTCAAGATACTCGTACACTTCCTCGTAATTCTTACAAACATGATTCGCATCCCACCCATCACTGCCACCCATATCCTCCCCATTTTCTCCCACCGGGAACGTAGTAGCAGCACCTTCGAGCGCCACATCCCCTGCACACATTATCGCCTGCCGCATGTACTCGAAGCAGTGATTTATATGCCAGGGCATGTCAATAAGTGAGGGGTCCCGAGATATGGTGAGGACGTTGTAGGCATCTAGTATAGTATAGAGACAGTGTAGTTGGTGCGTCATGGAAGTGGTGTAGACGGTGGAGGAAGGGTAGTCGTGGATGGGGTGTGGCAAGGAAGTATATTGGGAAGGTTGCTTGACGAGCAGGTAACCTAGGCCTTCTTTTGGGGTGGATCAGTATGTCGGATAGGTGATTAAGGGGATGAAGACGTACTAGGGACAATGCTTAGCCAAGCATTCTGAGTCTCTTGACTCCAGAACTGCGTTGGGTTTTCGGGCGCAAAAGTGTGGTTTGGTGTGAATTTTGTAATCTGTTGCGAGACTGCGATTCTCGTTACTACCAGCCCAGCTTCAATCTCCCTTTTGCAGTGCTGCTCTGTTGCACTTACACTTGGGCGCGAATCCAGTGATATCCCCCGCCAACTCATACCGATGTCCTTTCTGGCTATTTGCGCTCTGTTTCTTGCCCCACCGCTTGTCTACCAGCAGTCCGACAATGACTAGGAGTAGCGTTGTGTCGACTACCCATCTATATCTCTTTACCCTGGCCCAGAGGCCTTTCCTCCTGCGCGTGCGTCTGTGGGGAGATGGCGAATTGTGCTCTTCGACGTCTGTGCTAGATTCGGAATGCGTATCGAGGTCTCGAAGCTCGTCGTACTGTGGTTCGTCTTTCATTGTTGGTCCACGTGAGTGCGCGTGCCGCTGGTGTCGTCTAGGAGTGATTGGTCGGGTGTGGGATGCCCTTTGGTGGGCTAGACGCGATGGGTTGCGGTTTGGTCCGAGTGACGTGAACAGTAAATGAAGTCGAAGAAGAGCAGAGGGGAGGTCGAGGTTGAAATGGTAATATGCTAATTCTCATACACTTGTTGTCGCGCCAAGTGTTTGATGAGGTGTCGGAGCATCATCCGTGATCGAATGATCTCCAGGTTGTGAAACATTCTTGCAAACATGCAAAGTTTATACCGAAGAAAACAGAGCTGACAAACTGATATTGGGTCGTTCCATTTTCTCAAGTTAGGTATGGAGTCGTCCTTTGTCTTGAGGGCCTCTATGAGAAAGAACCTATTCAGACAAAATTAACAAGTACACGATGATACCTTAGGAAGACAGGAAATGTTGATGCAATTCACATCTTGCTGTTGATCTTATCCATCTTAATCACAACACGAACCTAGTAATACAAAAATGATCAGTAATGATCCTAAGTCCCTAACGACTAGGTCGTGTCAAACGCCATCCTATGCAAGATCCTGTCCCAAACTCCGCCAACCCCGGACCCAAATGGCGAGAAAAACTCCAATTAGATTAAATAACCTCATCGTCGTATATACTTCCTACCGGCTCCCAAGTCTGCTGCTGACTCTCAACCGTCCGTGTAAATTGGTTGGCAACCCTTGTAGCGGTCCTCGTTGCCGCTTTGACTACTGCATCATCCGCCCAGCAATACTCATAACCCGTTTGCCATACCCATACGAGAATAGTCCAAAGCGGACGCCACCAAGCCCGCATGAAGGTACGATAAAATAGCGTCGGTAGTACAAAAGGCCATTCCGGCGCTTCGGGATCAACACCATAGCCATCCATATAGTAAGCGTATTCTGGATGGCAATGAAAATCGCTAGATGCTGTTAATACAATAGGGTATAATCATAAACAGAACTGGGGTTTAAATACCAGGCTACTGTCTCTGTGATGAACCAGGTCCAGAAGATTATGAGACCAATGCTCATCCATGTGAGACCCCACCACTTGGTATTTTCCGGGTCGCGGAACAGTCGCTTGAGGCTTGTCCAGGCTACAGTCCATGGGTTCATGCATTGGTGGTCACTTTTAACGCATGGACAATCGCGATAGATGATTTTTACGCCTTCTTGTAATTGGCCTCCTTCTGCATGCTCCACTTGATCTTCGACCCGCTTCATGCCTCGACTAGCGTCTCGTATACTGGTTCGTGCCGCTCTCAACCTTTCATTCATCTTATGAAGATGCAGTAGTTCTTGCTGACGCTGCCGTTCTGCTTCGTTTCTTGGAACCCCTGTTGGTATTTGTAGGCCCATTAATGTGTCTTCATCCAACTCCCCAGTCATAGGGTTCTCCAAGCGGTCGTGGGGTCCAATAATATCTTCTAAGGAATTAATTGTCGAGTCTCCAAGATCATCGGGTCGGGGACGTCTCCCACTGGCCTTTGCTTCTTCAACAATCGCTTCTAGTGCGGAACCTGGGAGCATTGGTCGACTGATAGTTGTGGGAGTTGGACCTTCGAGTGACTGAGCTAAGGTTTCTGTTTGTTCTTGTGGAGATCGCTTGCTTGGACTGCCTTTCCTAGGAGATCTGGAGGGAGATCGAGAAGTTTCCGCGGGCCGACGGCTTGTGCGGGGCATGGGGGTGTCTATCCAAGCGCCCGTCACAACAGGTGTTTTGGCATTCAAAATTGACCGCTCTATCGGCACAGGTGTGGCCTCAACGTCGATCATTTCTGCTTCCGAGGTTGGAAAGAGACCAAGATTTGGTATTTGCGGCCTCTCCAGTTGATTTTTTGGTTGGGAATTCGACGTAGGGACCGCAGTATCGGTTTCAGTTGAAGAAGACTGCCGGACAGCCTTTTCACCATGCTGCGTGTCATGGACACTTGGGGCTGATGTTTCACTGACCATTGTCTCAGAGGAACTGGCTGGTTGTTTTGCAGTTGCAGTAGAGGGTCGCAAGTCGGAAGCTCTGCCTGGACTAGGTGTGACGCTTGACACTCTGGCAAGTCGTCGCAGGAGATCGTGTGAGTCCTCTCTCCGGTGGGCTGGGCGTTTTGGGCTTGTGGGTGCGTTAGCAACCAAGTCTCGATTTATGATTCCGATGGTCTCGGAGCTCTTGGAGAACACCAAGACTGGTGAATGTGTCCTTTCGCTACCAACCTCTCCAGTTACTACTTGCGATTTGCCAATCGTTTTCCATGAATTCGTCCTTTTGTGTAAGCGGCTTTCAGACGTATTGGAGGGTAATTTAAGCTGCTCTGTTGGCATGGCGCCGTTCGTCTGAATGTTTGCAGAATGTGAGGATGATGACCTTGGGCGGTGGCGAGTCTCTTCGGGCGAGCTCTCTCTTATCTTGTCTAGTCGGCTGGTTGTTACGGCCTGTTCTCTTAGACTTTCAATTTCCCTATTTCGAATGTCCTCGAGCGCATGGTTTCGCGGAATGTACGGTGTGGATGCTATCAAGGATGCCTCATTCAAATCCATGGTATAATCCCAGTCTTGTATTCGATCTAGGTGTGCTTCTCGCCGGCGCGCTGATGAAGGCGTTCCTGCGTGAGAGCTCTTGCGCGAGAGCGGACTGTCTTCGATAGAGGGAACAGGTAGATCTGCATTATCTCTATATGCTGCCCCATGTGCACGATTTGGAGTCATGTCCCCCTCAACTAGTTGGTCAATGGTGTCCTCCTGCGCCCCAGACTGTAGTTCTTCATCCGAAGTGATTGTCCGCAGCCAGTCCCGTCTAATTCTCCCTTTGCGCCCCCACCCCGACGGCGGCTGTATAGCAGGGTCTGAACGTGTCGAGCCACAGCTACTGGGTGGACTTTCGAATTTGACTTGCGCCTTTGCATGTAAAGACCCACTGTTCCCTGCTTCATTCCTTTCCAAATTGTCCATTGTGAGGGCAACACGCGGACGTATTCGTGCGTTCCGAAACGGCTGGACATGGCCATTGAGCGCGTTATTCAAACGCCGTTCGTCCCGCGCGTTTTGTATCATGAGCCTCTCGAAGTCATCATCCGCATCATTTTCAGTGAGCCCCGAAGCGATTGATCCGGCGTCTTGAGCGTTGTCGCCGAAATCAGAAATTTCATCCTGCTCATCGTCGTTTTTGGTGGTATAATTGTATCTGGCGCCGACGACATTCCCCGCGAGAGGGGAGAGTGGCTGGAGAGGCCGGCGCGCACTCATGACCGTCGTCGAGGTAGTTGTAGTTACAGACACATAGCAGTTTAGGATCGAGACAATACAATTGCGTAGGACATACTCGGCGTTCGAGGGTTGTGAATCGGCTTTGGTTCTGGTGTGAGGGTTTGTTGTTATGGGCGCGTGTGAGGTTCCCAATGATCAAGCCTGTGTGGCACGTGCGCAGTTTAAGTGATCGACGCAGGGATCACTCTATTTACTGGGTTTCACGACTCAAGACATGGGCTACAGAGCAATATTAGACACTGGACAGCAGAAACCTTTTTATATCCGCAGAGAGAATTTACTCTTCCTTTTCTCATGCCATGACCCTTATAGCCTATCCATCATTGGTTCATTTTCTTCTTCACCTGCAGTCCACGATTGTAGACGAGAAAAAAGAACAATAGGTAGTTGGATAAATGCCTCGTCTGATTTTTGAAATACACATATTACTATCTATGCACACTTAGTATTATGGTTCTTGATCATCGATAGCTTCCAATCTCGTCTGCACCATCCCTGGGTCACTCTGCCCCTGTTCATCGGTCCATGATCTTAGAACCTCTTCTCGCATTGTCCTTCGCGGCGCTCGCTTTCCCGTGAATAGTTCAAACTGTGCAAATCCTTGCTCTGGCAAAAGATCCAGCCCATCGAGACATATCCAAGATTGAGGAGCTTTTTCCCGGATCTGTTTCATGAGAGGTGTTTTTAGCGTTCGGTAAGCCAACTCGATGACCACACCTCCAGTAGGACTTGCCAGCCATAGTTGGGGAAGAGTGAAATTCGGCGCGGGGCTGTCACCAACGGGGTGCGTGGGGATGCACGAAAGGATGATTGTTGGTGCGCGGATATCGGATGGCCATGCATCATCTCGAGATTCGAGAATGTGGAATGTTGGTTGAGGCCCTTGGCTAATTACTGAAGGAAGGAGATCAGTACTAGAGGGCGAAGAGACAAGGCGGGTGAAGTGCGCTACGAGCTTCTCAGCGTTCGAATAGGTACGATTGAAGATGACGATGTTCTTCACTCCGAGTTGTAGCATAGCATATACAGCTGCACGTGCCATACCGCCTGATCCGACAACGAGACCGCAAGTAGTGGGCCTCACTGCATTTGCAGGCGAGAGGCCTCGCCGAATACATGAGCGTATACCAATCCAGTCGGTATTGTCTCCATACAAAGCCTTGACTGGACCTGCTTGGTTTCGCTCCTGGAATAACTCCAGATCTTCGGGAATGCTCCCATCAGGATTCAGATGACGCACAGGGATAAGTGTATTGACCGCCCCAATGGCACGCGCGTGTTGGCTCAGAGAATGCGTAAGAGAGATGACTTCAATCTTGAAAGGCAGGCTTACAGCAGTTCCACCAAAATTTGGATTATTCACAAGTTCTTGAAGACTGTTGAGGGTCGTAGTTTGAAGTGTCTGGAAATGGTGGGGCATCCCGCACGCCTTGTACGCAATATTGTGCATTGTAGGCGACAAACTGTATCCAGCGCTGGCACCCATTATGTAAAATTGCATTGGATCATAGGTAAACGAAGCATACAGAGCATGTGTAGCTTCTCGTGCTGTAATCCAAGCCGTTTCAGGATTACTCTTAACTCTATCCGCAAAGTCTGGACTCTCCCTGAGTATTTCAGGTACAACGCTGGTAAGAACTTGATTGAAACATGCGGAACGGCGCCCAGCTCGGCCAGTATTGAAGCATATCAAGGGGATCGTCCTGGGTTGTTCGTTGATCTTATTTCTGAAGCTCTGGATAGCGGCATTATCTTCCATGAAATTTGCTGGACGTGTGAATCGCACCATATTGCACCCTAAGCGCATTGCGGTCTCGTATTTCTGAAGCCAGAAAGGGTTGTACCAGTCTGCTACGGCATGCAGATGTCCAATAACCTTAGCTGATCCTCTCGTTCTTACTATTTCGAGAATCGCTTCCTCATCTAGGGACAAATCAATCGTTACGAACTCTGGAGCTAAACGCAAGCCGTGCCGTACGTGTTCCAGATATGATGATCCATTTGACAATTGCCCAGATGAAGGCATGACATGGTAAATGATCGGGACTACGGTGCTTCTGCGGACTCTTGAAATGCTCCGACTGATTTGATCCCCTCGTTCGGTCGTCAGTTTTTGCAGGTTTGTGTCTAGTTCTACAGGGTCGACTACGATTTCGAAAGCATCCGAGCCAAATTCTAAATCTTCGATATCTGCCTGCTCGGCTAGTAAAATAGATAAGGGAACTTGAACAGCACAGGTATATTTTCTCATCTCGGTTGCTACATCCGAAAGTGGAAACCCTGGTTGTAGCGGCGGAATGGTGTTTTGAATTGCCCCTTGAGTGTTTTCTTGGGAGGTGATGAGTGACAAAAATTTGAGAAAGGTCCTCTCAGCCCGTTTTAGCGTGAGAAATGCAGGAACCGAGGGTTGGTTCACGGGTGCAATGGAGTAAGCGGCCTTTGTTTCCGACATGTTATAGAATTCGTAATTTGAGCAGTGTCGAAAAATTGGACTACTGAAAGCCAATAGATCTTGAAGTTTAGATTCCTCTAAAACGTCGAGATACTGATGTATATTAGGTAACTCTCGCATGATGTGGATTACAGGATGGGTCGTGGCAAACTCCTGTAGAAGAGCTTGGCCAGTCCGTTCCAGAGAACTCCCATTACACACTATGATAGCGCCTTTATCCCAGGTCTGAAGAGCAGTGCGGAGCAAGTCTTCCTGGCGTAGGTTGTGGTTGGATGCACCAAACTGTTTTCGGTATTTCGCGGTGGAGAAGCCGGTCGCTTCATGGAAAAGGGTTTCGATGTCTACGACACGTCTTCGACAGGCCACGGAGGCTATGACGGCTAATGTAGATTTGCCTGTTCCACGAATACCTATGAGAACAATTGAGGCATTCGATTCAAAATAGCGGCGATGCTGGTAAGGTGCGGTGGTCGGCGTAGGGGTAGTTCGAGGGGTTGATCGATTGCTGGAGTTCATCATGTCTGTTGTGTCATTAGCCCCGTGTTCGTGTGGGTGAGGAGAGTTGATGTGGCGTCGAGCTAATTCAGGATGAGGATAATATGCGCGAAGGTTGCCCTACTAAGCCTCACTATATTCCATAGCAGTACTTTGACAATTGAAGCACTTGCAATTCTCCCCAGACATGAATGTATGCTATATCGGCTGAGAACTTACAAGACCCATCGGCGCTAATCCTTTGCCTTTGAGATGATTCATTAAATAGAGACGGAGGAGCTCTCGGCGCATTCCACCCATTGCGCGCTCCGTCGTCACCAAGGGCTGAGAAGGCCCTCTTCGTGCCAACTACAGATGCCATGGTGATTGAACTCAAATTGTGCCTTTGAGAGGTCTTGTAGAAAGCTAGGCCGTACAGTCGATACGAAAGGATCAATGTAGTACTCTTGACTAGCTCCTCGTACGCTTCATTGGTGGAGAGCAGTGTCCGTTTACGCGTTTAGGGCCGCTGGCAGCGTTCCGTCCTCGTTAGCATGCAGGAGACTCCAGGGGTTTGAGAGGATTTGTTGGCGGCATCTGTGCTCTGGTCGTGTCGCAGAGCCATGCAGGATGCTCAATCAGGTGGGTATGGGAGTGCAGGCGGGGCAAATGACTTAGAATGCTCCAGACTCGGAGCCATCACGAAGAAGAGAATGCGATGAGTGATGATGAGGGGCTAAACATTCATCCAAAGGTCATATGACCCCTCCCAGATCGGGCCGGGTCCAGACGACAAAGCTAAACTGCTTCGGTCGCTACCCCAGGTTTCTCCACTCCGAACTCGACGACCGCAATCCTCTCAGCTTTGGCCTATTACCAACTACTGTCTGTTGCAACTGACGATGGGAATTGCGCGCTCACATTGTAAGTACCTTGTTGGAGAGTTGATTCGATTTCAAAGCTAATTGGATCATTTTCCAGGCTCGCGCACCCCTGTTCAATTCTCGAAGCCCTTGTCTTGAGCATCTTTGAAGAATTTTAGGACAAGAAAGCATCGTATCCCAAGTGGTCCCCTGTGAACCTCAGAACATGTAACACGCCACTGCCACACCCACTCCTCCTATTATGAAATCAGCCTGAGCTGCAAAAACTCTGCTTTTTGGGCGCAAAGCGACATCGATGCCTACCGGCCAGAGTAAACGCAAACAAGGCCCCAACGAGGAGAAGACAGCCAAACGGTCAAGGGTTTCTAGGGCGTGCGATCAATGCCGAACAGCACGGGAGAAATGTGATGGTGTTCAGCCCGTCTGTTTTACTTGCACGGCATCGAAGAGAGATTGTACCTATACCGTAAATCCCAAAAAGCGCGGCATCCAACCAGGTATGTGGTAGAATTTAACGGGTACTTTTAGCAGATCTAGTAGAGTTTTGTCGATTGGAGTTGATAATCTTGCCCCTTACCTTAGTTTGTATAGCTATAAGAACCCCTGTTGGACAGCTTGAGTATGCTGGTCAAAACCCAAAGAAAATTGCGGTGGAGGATGGCGTTAGGCAAATTTAGGTAGTGGGAAAGAGGATAACCTTTATACTACCGAGCCTTATTATATCTGTCACCCTTGCATTTGCTTAGAACTTCAAAGCGGAAATACATATGGTATGCTAACTACAGTTTCCTATAGGCTATATTCGATCCTTAGAGCTAGCACTCACTTGGTTGTTTCAAAACACCGATTCTGAGGCACTGTTGAATAGGAAACTAGCGCAAGAAGGTTCATCGTCAGTTCTTCTCGGGCGGGATACGAAGGAATCAAACAAACTTCATAAAAGCTGGAGAAAGAGCCGCTTCTGCAAGGATATCGATAAGTTGTTGTCCGGCGAGGGAATTCCTAGCCACGATGACAGCAGAACACCGGAGAGTGACGATGAGGACACAGATGTAGAGTCTACTCGATATCAACAGCCAAGTATACAACAGCAGGAAGAAGTAAGCCCCCATAAAACCAGAATTTGTTTTATAGAGGACCTTTAGTGCTAATTACACCCTCATAGGCCTCTTTAGCTATCCAACGACGTTATCTAGGGAGTCGCAGCCCAAATTCAGCATCCATTTTGGTACCACAACAATCCTCAGGAACAAACAACTTTCATCCAGTCTTAAATCAAGATTCAGTCTCGGTCTGCCCTACTGTATTACCAGCAAACAGGTGGCGCCTTTTCGATCTCTACTTCGCGTACACTCATTGCTGGTTTCCAATTTGTGAAAAGCATGATGTCCTGAAATTGACGTATTCCTATCCTGAGCACGGTCTTTTGTTATCTTTATCGAATTTACCCAACTCTGGAGATCACGCTGAACTTTGGAGTATCTTGGCTTTGGCATCCATTCAGGATTCCGATCCTCGACACGATGTGGTTGTGGACGGTAAGAATCCTATATTCCTTTTACCGACTACCTGATCCGTGAAGAAAAGTGGCCAGGCCTTCAGAGAAAAATAAAATTAGGGCTCGCAGCTACTGCAGTGTTTATTCAGGCATAGCCGATCCTCTTGCTCTTGATCAGCCTTTTTCAGACATGGAAACATTCACTACTATTGGCGAAGTTCAGACATGATATATAAAGGCCATCTCATCTACTCACCCTTAGGAAATATCCTCTGCAGGATACCATTGCTAATTGTATGACGTAGAAAATGCGACTCAGTATACTTCTGCACAACTGTACGACATTGCCCGAACATTGATACCCCTTGAATTGGATGCCTTTGAGCTTGGGCATGTAAAGGCACTACTCGTCCTGGCTTTGTTCAATATAAGCCAATCGGCCTATGAAGCAGCTTGGATGATAGTTGGCCATGCCATCCGAATCATTATTGGCCTAGAACGCAACGCATCGGCTCGTACAGTGAGATTCAAGCACGTTTTCTCAGGGTGTTTCTTGCTCGATACCTTGATTTCGCTTCAATTGCAACGGCGTCCATATCTTCGGACTTTGGATGTTGGGCAGATTGGGAAGCTAAATGAAGATGGGTTAGAAGAATGGCAACCTTGGGCAGGCTGCCTCGATTCTGAAACAAGAAACAACTCGAGGACACCTGTTCTTAGTCTGAGTACTTTCAACAACCTTATTGAAGTAGTCGGTATTATGGCGTTGACTGAGCCATGTGGCCAGTCCATACCCTCTGTTCAAGAGATGATAGGAAAGACGGAGCTGTGGAAGGAGTCATTGCCATCGACATTTGATTATATCCGAACAGAACGCATTTCAACCCCACCGACTCCGCCTGCACTGTTATTACAACTGGTGTATCATTGTTCGTCACTTATTCTATCTTCATCTCAATCCTGGCTACAGCGAATTGTAGAATTACTGGAGTACTCTCGAAATGTGCTTGGCTTGACAGGGCTACCCCCCATTCTTCATTGTTTGCTCGATGTTGTTCAGAGAACGAAAGTGTTTGAACTAGCAGAGCAAGGACTTCAAACCCAGTTCCAGAGGTTCCGATCAGAGCTGGTTCATGCATGGACACCAAATTCTCCATTTAGCAGCGTAAAAGGTCCAGCAGGCTCGATATCCAAACGTTCCCTTGCCTCTACGAATACGCAATTACCGAAGACTCCTGAGTCTATTCAGATTCCATACAATCCACCATTCATTCCAATCAGCAACTCGAGCACTAGTTTGGGTAGACCACGTACAAGCTCTACACTCCTCGAAGACCTCCTTCCAGACATGAACACTACAGTTTCGACACACCTTCCATCACACCCTTCATCACACCCTTCATCGCACCCTTCATCACACCCTCCAGGTCAACCCCAGGCACATCGTTTAGAATTTCAGAATGCCCTAACAGTCCATAACTTCGATAGCCCACAATTTGACAGCGCCTTCAATCCACCATTACTTCATCATCGGAACTCAACAGCGTCCCGCGACATCGAGAACTTCTTCGACGAACTGGCATCGCTAGATGGAGCGGAGAGGGTTGAAAATCAACCCCAGTTCATGCAGAACTTGGGGTTTGCACCTGATGCGAATATGGCTGATCTACTTTCTGCGGAGTTTGGTCAATTCAACGCCTTGAATCCGGTGTATATTCCAGGCGGCAACGATACAACCCATCTGGATCCAAGTACCTTTTATGATGGGTCCTAGCTGTGACCATAATCTTAACTAAAGCCAAATACAAAGTTCAGGTTCAAAGCCAGTGGATCAAACCTTGCCCTAGAAAGCCTTCTCTATCCGTCAGAAATATCTTACTTTGAGAGTGTTATGGACTTTTCTCGAACCTATGAATCAGGGAATGCTGAACATGATTTCATATGTACAATATTGAACGTCTCCGAGGTGTGGTTGTTCCCGCAACTGCTCAATGTATGGTCGTACACGTTTTGCGAAACGAATTTCATGACGGCAGAGTATCAACATTTCTTTCAACTCAAAATCGCGAGGCAAGCAGCTAATCCACCGTGTGTATGTCTACAGGCATATTCTCTTTCATCGATTTCCTGATTGCATCGCATACCATCACCGCCCGAAGGCCCTGGATACCAGAACAACTAGGGGCCTCTTCACCCCTCACAACATTTATGAAGTGTTCGATCTGTAGTTCAAACGGAGCCCTCATGTCGGGTACTTCTAGTGTTTCGCGATCAATCTCTGAATTCCAAGTCTTGACGCCTCCTTTATATGTCCACCGCGTCATGTCGGGTATACTTAGGCTTGCTGCTGAACCAAAAATTCTGTAAAAGTCTTCTCCGACCTTTGGAATAGTCGGATTCTCTCCCGTACCGCTCTCGAAATTGTGAGGGGAAACTACGGCGTCAGAGAGGAGAAACGTGCCTACGATCCCATTCTCAAACCGAAGGGTTATGGCCGCCCCCTCTTCTGCCAAATGGCCTCTCTGGGATGCGCTCTTTTCGGCATATACGCGCACAATTGACCCAAACAAATGATGAAGGATGTCAATCTCGTGTATCAAATTGATAAGGATAGGACCCGCAGAATCAAGTCGTCGCCATTCCGTCGGAGGATCAAAATATTCTGCAGGCTTATATATGGTCCATAACCCATTTACTGCGATAATTTGACCTAAGGACGGAAGATACTTTTTGGTGGTAACAACATAGCGATTGAACCGACGATGGTGGCCGATCAAGAGATGACGATTATTTGCCTTTGCACATTCGATCTGTATCCAGTCAGATATGCTCGTTTTCTATCCCTTGCAAACTAGGAATAAGCACCAATTCTTGCCCACTGGCAACGTCGATTGATATCGGCTTTTCACAAAGCACATGGAGACCTCCTTCCAGCAACTCCCTCGAGATGGCAACATGGGTATGATTTGGCGTGCAAACCAATGCAGCATCTGGCCTAGTTGAGGACGCAAGCATCGCGTGAACCGACTTGAACAATAGACATTTAAACCTCTCTGCTACTGCTTCCGCTGCTGGACTTGGATCGACAATGCACACCAATTCCGCACGAGGCTCGTTGAAGATAGCTTCGGCATGCCTTGGTCCGATCAGGCCTGTACCAACGACAGCGATTTTTATGGTCGCGGTAGTCATCTTGATAGGATTGTGGATTGTGTTTTGTGTGGAGAATGAACAACATCACCTTGTTGTGTTGGGTGTGCAAGTTTGAAATAGGCCTAAGTTAACTACTTTGGCCAATCACGGATACCTGCAAAACGTTTCTCCATCTCTCCACAGACCAGGAACTCAAATCCCCACAACCTGGGAAAAGTCCTGGTCGACTAGTCTTTTCCAATTTCACATATCCGGGATGTTTGCCGATATTAATAATGCCTCGGTGCTTTGGAAAAGACTTTACCAAACGTTCTTCCGATGGTCCAAGCTTTACCACTACTAACGTCATCTAACTCTTTCCCCTGCATACCCAGCATTGCGATCGAAACGTCGGCCAGCAACGGATATGTAGACCTGCCCAAGGGCCCGCAATTCTCTGTTGACCCGTCTGGCAAATCAGGAAAGATGTACTGCTTATCTTCCGGAAGTCTGCGTGCTGCTACCGCTGTCTTATATACCTGCCCCGACCTTCTAATGTATGTATCTGATACATTTAGCAACTTGGAGTGCACATCTTCGTCGTATCTGTTGATTTCAAGTGCAAGTGCTCAACCAGTCTCACACTTCCGTCAAGCACCTTCCGACCCACCACCATGCCGTGCCGCCCCGCGATATCCTCTATGTCGCTTGGTCGTTGTTATGCTGGTCACAGCCTCACCCACAAACTCGAAATGGCCGCAAAGCACGGGTTGCAAGGCATAGAATTATTCTGGGAAGACCTTGTTGACCTCGCCCGCCCTCAAACACCTTCAAACACCCTCTCAGCCGCCACATACGTCTCCACACTCTGTGCCTCTCTCGGCCTCGAAATCATATGTCTACAACCCTTCATGCACTACGAAGGCTTAATAGACCGATCTCGCCACGCTGAGCGCATTGAAGAAATGAAACTTTGGATCGAAGTCGCGAAAGTCCTAGGAACAGATATCATTCAGGTACCTTCCACGTTCTTGCCCGCATCAGAGATATCAGGAGATCGATCACTCATCGTATCGGATCTGCGGGAACTCGCAGATCTAGGATTGCAACAATCTCCTCCGATTAGATTTGCGTACGAAAGTTTAGCTTGGGGTACTTATGTGGATACATGGGAGGCGTGTTGGGCTATCGTTACAGCCGTCGATCGACAGAATTTCGGAATTTGCCTGGATACATTTAATATCCTCGCACGTATCTATGCTGATCCTGCATCACCAACAGGATGTATGGCAGATGCAGAGCAAGAAGTCGCAGCCTCAGTTCGGCGATTGGTCCAACAGATCGGCCCGCATAAGGAGAAGATCTTCTTTGTCCAAATCGTTGACGCCGAACGCTTAACTTCACCCTTACGCCCCGGGCATGCCTTCTATAAACCAGAGCAACCGAGCAGAATGTCCTGGAGTAGGAACTGTAGGTTGTTCTACGGAGAAAAGGATAAGGGGGCTTATTTACCAGTTGAGAAGGTGACCCAAGCTATTTTGAAAGAGATTGGATGGGAGGGTTGGTGCAGTATGGAGCTATTCAACCGCGCTATGGAGAGGAGTGATCATGAAGTTGTGGAGGAGTTGGCCTCGAGGGCTGGTGCCAGTTGGCTGAAACTAGTGGAGGACTTAAAGTTAAATGTCGAGCAGAGGAAAGTAGTGAAGCCAGGAGCAGGGCTGAGGAAGGATAGTGTGAGTCGGGCGAAGGATATTGAGGCCGTAGAGTTGGCGAGATTGTGAGGAGTTATGTGGAATTGCGTAGTGATGCTGGGGCATGACAAGGAGGACCAAGGTGCCATATACCATAGAATTCATTGGCATTTCCAACAGCCTCTTCATAACGGAGGTGTAAATTTTCTCGTTGTTCTGGTGTGTTATCATATTTTATATTCGTGTTCAAATGTAGATGAACTGTTTGGGGAAATAGGTTTGACAATTGCAGCAAAGTTTAGTAACATAAAGATCAATCATTCTCCTACTCTCTTTCAATTTTTTGCGCGAAATCCCAGTAATAACTTTTAGAAACAGAACTCTTTTGTTGGAGTATCTCAGACAATTTCCCATCACTCTGACATGTTACTATTACTAACAGTCGTGCAACCATGGTAGTGAAAGTACAGCTACCAGATATAACAGCCTCATCATATTCAATGGATCCTTTCATCTTCAGTTCAGACTTACCTTATACTCTAAGAACCATTTTAGACATGGAACTGCCTGAAGTCTGGAGGGTCTTGCTTGTGCGGCGAAGCTGCCTGAGTCGTGTCCCTTCTGATCCTGACCTGTGTTGATTAACCAGACCTTGCATAGAGGTACAACATTAGTTAGTACAGGTATTGGTGACAGACAATTATAGTGTAGGGTTTGGTGGCACAAAGTTGAACTTCTTCGCCTCTACTTGGGTTAGCATGAATACCCAGCGTAAGAAAAAATCTTGTGTCATGAAGTGGGAAATAGCATTGTAATGACCATGGGCGGAAGAATTTGTTTTAAATAGTATTTAGCATTCACGTCCATTCAAGAACGAGACTGATATATACAAATTCCCCACTATTATACTACTTGCTCGTTCGAAGGAACATAACCTTCTCCTCCTAATTCATAATCTACACATACTCCTCTTGCTCCGTCTTTGTCTTCATCGCTGTTAATCCTGCGCCCTCAGCCGCCTGTCTGAATTCCTCCTCTTCTTCTCTGAGCTTGGCCATCATTACATCGTGGGCCTTGGGTATAGGCTTGATCTCAAACAGCTCGTCCATACGTTCTAGGGGAATAGACTTGGTCTCGGGGATCAAGAAATACACAAAGGGGATGGAGAGAATCATGAGCGAGGCGAAGAAGAAATACACGCCGTAGCCCATCTTGAGGAACATCTGGGGGGTGAATCGCGAGATAATGAAGTTCCAGAACCAGTTGTTTGCTGCAGCAGAGGCCTGACCGAGGGATCTAGGTACTATTAGTATAGGGGTTTCAAGTATGGCCTATGTCTAGGTCTAAGAGCTAACTTACCTAGTATTCTGGCTGAACATCTCGGAGTTGATGACCCATGGGGTTCCGTTCCAGGATGGTGTGTAGAAGGCAGTCCACAAGTAGAAGAAGAAGATCGCCGCGATTCCTCCCGAAGAGAGCTTGCCGTTTGTTGCCGTGGTGCTACCAGGATTAGACAGCTTGATATATGCACCAATGAACCACATGCAAAAAGAACCACCTGCTGCACCAATCATGAGCAAGTTGCGGCGGCCGAGGCGATCAATCAACCAAAGTAGCCAAATAACAGTGACAACTGTCTTGACAACGCCAAAGATACCAGTGGTCAAGAAACCAGTGCTCGTGCCAGTGATGCCGATCGATTTGAAAACAGTGGGCGAATAGTAGTTGATAGCGTTGATACCGGAGCCGTTTTGCCACAGGAAGAGCATTCCACCAAGGAAGAAACGCCAGAGCACCTTGCCTTGCTTTAGGGCAGCGAAGGGCTTCCAAAAGCCGGCGCCAACGTGGGTACGCTCGTGCTCGATCTGCGCATCGATGGCTGCAAGCTCTTCGACAATGTAGAGGTCATCAGCGGGGAGATTGCGGATCCAGCAGAGATTGGCAAGGGCCTCTTCACGTTGGCCCTTCATGAATAGCCAACGTGGCGATTCCTTGATCCATATCGCACCAATAAGGAGAAGGCCTGCCGGAATAAGCTGGACGGCGAAGGGAATAATCCATTGCTTGTGGGATGGAGCCATGGTCTCTTGGAGCCCGTAGTTCTTGAGGAAAGGTTAGTATACCACTTTTCTGTTGGGTTAGGCGTAACTTACGATCCAGAACCCAACAAGACCACCGATTTGCCATCCAAGCTCGTAGATTCCAACCAAACGACCTCGGACAGCGGGCGGTGACAATTCAGAGATGTATATGGGCACCATGTTTGAAGCGCCACCGACACCGATACCAGCAAGGACGCGACCACCGATAATGAGACCAAGACCGCGATGACCGTTTGCACCCAACATCATCCCAGCGCCTACGATGAAAATCGAGCAAAATATGAAAAGGGACTTTCGTCGACCGAGGTAGTAGCTGGAGGCATATGCGAAGAAGGAACCGAAGAAAGCACCAGCCTGATAAACTGATACAATGTTCGCTTTCGTAAGGGCCAGTTTGGCGGGATCCATGTATGTAGCAGACAATTTGAACTCAGCGACGAAAGATGGTAATGCTAACGTGGTTCCGATGAACGCAGAATCGTATCCGATCATGCATGATGCGAAAGAGGCGATGGCGGCACAGGTGTAGACTCTCCAGTTGTACACGGCCTTAGGCGTTGGCCTGTCTTCAACGAAGGCGAGAATGCCCATCGTGAAGACGCTTCTCTTCGGAAATAGAGGCGGTTGATAGGAATTGGTGAAAGAGCAGAGGTGGTCAAGATGCAGGAAAGAAAAAGGAGTTTGTGTGCTCTGTGGAGAGAAACCGGGGTCGCGAACACCCTTTACTATATACCTACCCCAGGTCAGGAGGAATCAGTTCACCCTTGACTATTGAGAAAGCCACAACGTGGGGATAGGCCTGGAGGAGTGTTCGCTGGATGAAAAGACTTACCCGGGTGGGGAACTTGCATCTGGAGTCCCCAGATTCAGGGTCACGCACCGAGATCTCTCCGCATCTTTCCAACATTAGGGCTGCTGGTCCGAACTAGGTAGTGCCAGGGTCTGGATAGGACTTTTACCACGCCCAGGTGATTTGATGCGGTCTCGGCTCGAGCACAGACAGGGCTAGACCACGGACTCATTTTCACATCGGAACGACGCGTTTCCTTGGCGAACATGACTCGTGAATTAACTGGGTTTTCTTTGTGGATGAACGTTTAATATTTGATGTGCGACAATGATCTCAAGATGGTTTGATTTTGCGAGAATACGCGTGGATCTCAACACTCTAGCCTCCAAGAGTGAGAATTTCCGAGACTTCCGTGTTAATTTCACAGTTTTCGAGCATATCAACTTGGCTTGAACTTGAAAGAACTTTAACCAGGAACGAAACATCTGCTCTTTTCTTTCTAATGCCCTATACTTCTCGGTAAATTGAACCCTACTACCAATAGGCAAATCAACCAAGTCGTACGCACATATTCACGCCTCTAAAATGTCAACAACAACCGCAGCCCCAGAGGTATCCCATGTTGAGCGCCACGGGTACCTCTTCGGGCACCCCATCGCACACTCCCTCTCGCCTCTCCTCCACCAAACCGTCTACGACGGCCTCAATCTAAAATGGTCACAGTTTCCCCTCGACTCGCTCGACATGGAGCTCTTCCTTAAACTTCGTCAACACCCCAACTTCTACGGAGCCGCAGTAACAATGCCACACAAAGTGGCCATTTTAAAACATCTCGATGGGCTCACTCCTGAGGGTGAATCCGTTGGCGCTGTGAACACACTTTTTATAAGAGAAGATCCCAAGACAGGGGAGAGGAAGTACTTGGGTACGAATACAGATGTTATTGGTATTCGGGATTCGTTTTATCAGAATATTGAGAATCCAGACGAGAGTTTTCATGGACGCCCTGCCCTCGTGATTGGGGGTGGAGGCGCAGCGAGAAGCGCTGTTTATGCTCTGCGCACATGGATGAAAGCTAGCAAAATCTACCTCGTTAATAGAGACCGAGCTGAAGTTAAGGCTGTGGTTGACGAGTGTACCGCAAGAGGATATGGCGATGCGCTTGTTGATGTTGCGACTGTTGAACAGGCGCAACGGCTAGAAGGTGTTGGCGCAATAGTAGCCTGTGTCCCGAACTTCACACCCAAGTCGAACGAGGAGATAGAAGCGAGAAGGGTGCTAGAATGCTTTCTAGGGAAGCAGCATAAGGGTGCTATTTTGGAGATGTGCTATCATCCGTCTCCATGGACAGAAATTGCGGAGATTAGCCAGAAGGCAGGTTGGAAGGTCATATTAGGAACAGAAGCGATGATTTATCAGGGACTGGAACAGGTAAGAAAAACCAGAATACCTTGCAACGAACATGGTTGACAATCCCTAGGACAAATATTGGACGGGAAAGGAAATACAAGAGATGCCAATAAAGGAAGTTCACAGAGTAATCTCAGCAAAACTCAGCGAAGCGAGACTGTAGATGTATGGACTGAAAAGGGCACTGATGGCTGTATAGACAGGGAACATAGCATGTTAGACAAAAACCAAAAACTTTGGTGATGTGTATACGAACTGTATGAATAAATGAATTCATTACTTGTGTGCATGAAGTGGCTTGTTCCGTTACCCATTCTCTCCGGAAAAGTGATAGTGAGTTCAAAATCGCTCATTTCAGGCGAATTATGCTCCTGGTCTAGAATAATCTAGATTGCGTACACGTGCCCAAACTTGCCGAACTGTCCTCTCTTGAGTCTGACGCCCTGTTTCTGTTTGGGATGGCCCAGCGGGACTGTGACATTAGCGCTAGGTCCTTCGTCTCCTGAGACTCGGTAATCATGGATCGTAAACATACCGAATAGCTAAATATAGCCTACTGCCTAGTCGAACATCTTCTATTGATGCATTGAGGTGGTCTTCGGGTGGATTGGCAGTCGTTACCAAACCTCCAGCCTCTTGAACAATCGCAACACCAGCCGCCACATCCCTATTGTCACATTAGATTCTAATACCAAGTATTTTCAAACCTGATGTGCTCACCATTCCCAACACCCACCCTCCCACCAAATATCAAAAGCCCCCATAGCAATATATGCCAAATCTAAAGTTGCACTCCCCAGACTCCTCACACCATGCACCATCCCACCTCTGCCATTTCTCCCACCAATCTCCGCTGCCATATTCACAAAGCTCTCAATTTTTCTGTGCATATTCCCATCGGGGTGATCTTTCCGATCCTTTCCCCATTCGCAGGAGAAAATGCAGCCACTAGGTGCTTTCTCGGGCATTGGCGGTATTGGATTTCGGATCAATGGGAGACGCTGAGTTTCATTGAGCCAGGCGCCCCGGCCGGCGCAGGATGAGAAGAATTGGTTGAGGAAGGGCGCATTGATGACCCCGATTAAGGGCTTGGAGTTTTGGATGAATCCAATGGAGACACAGAACATGGGGAAGAGGTGGATGTAGTTGACGGTTCCTAGAGGATATTGAGTGAATTTCTAGCCCGGAAGAGTATTCAAAGCCTACCATCGAGCGGGTCAACACACCATGTCGGGCTGTTGTCGATCAGGTAGTCCCGCGATGAGCCTTTCGAGTACGATTCTTCACCAACGAATCTACGATTATGTTAGTCTTGTAAGCTACCTCTAGCTAACTATAGAGTGCATGAAAACAAACTAACTTGTGCGAAGGATACTTCTTAGCAATTTGGTTCTTGATGAAGGCTTCAACATCTGCACATGCTCAGCATAAACACAATCGGGAAAATGGCGTAACTTGACACCCTGTGTCTCCTTGGAGAAGTATAAAATCAGCAAATAGACCTACTTTCATCTGTCTCTGTCACCAGGTCCACCGCATTCTCCTTTTGCACATGCTCTTTCTGCTCCTGATTTCCGTTCTCATCACTCATCCTCAACTTGGCAGCCTCTAGAAGCATCTTCCCCGCCTCCTTCCCAAGCTCAACTGCAAAGGCATAGATACCATCCAACTCTTCCTTAGATATTTCCACCATATTGTTTCAGTGTTCATGCCCAAGACTTGACTGTTGACTGGCTTATCAAGCGGGTCCTGCTTAGTGGATGGCACGTGTACAGAAGCCCGTTGCAAGCCGCGCACGTGACCATGGAGATTGCTCGGTGATAAGAAATGTGAGTTGAAGGTTGCGAGTTCGCACCTTTGTCACATCTCGGCCATATGAAACGGGGAATGGCGGATACCGAAGGGCTGTGGAGCCGTTTAGATTTTCGGCTTTCCTTTCGCGTGATAGTTGGTCATGACATCCCAACCAGCCTCCGAGCCAGGCCGATGATGAGTGCCGGCAAAAGGCTCTTCCAAATCTTCTCGCACTTTGAACTGGATGGTATTCAATTGACGCCTTTTACCAATTTCGACTTTGTTCTTGACTGAGAGAACGAGAATAAGCTTCTGAACCTCTTATCTACTCTACTTTCGTACATCCAGCTACTACCCTACCATGGCAAAGTCTATCCTCTTGATAAACGGTCCCAATCTTAACCTCCTTGGAACCCGCGAGCCCTCCCTCTATGGCAGCACAACTCTACCTCAAGTAATAACTGCTGCCGAAAAACAAGCATCTGCGCTCTCCATTCGCCTCGAATCCATCCAATCGAACCACGAGGGCGTTCTCATAGACCGCATCCACGAAGCGCGTGGCAATATCGACGCCGTGATAATAAATCCCGGGGCTTTGACACATACTAGTGTAGCGTTACGAGATGCACTTCTCGGTGTCCAAATCCCATTTGTCGAAGTCCATATCTCAAATATACATAAAAGAGAAGCATTTAGACATCACAGCTATCTCAGCGATAAGGCAGAGGCCGTGATTTGTGGGTTAGGAGTTTATGGGTATGAAGCTGCCATTGAGTATGCCGCAAGGCATATCAAGCCGAGGGAGAAAGCACAGTTATAGACATTGGAATATACAGGGATGAACACAATGGCATTCCAGACCTAAAATGGTATCAATGAATACTGGGTATATGTACACGAAAAGCACGATTTAGTCAGGGCCAGCTTCCTCCATCCCTGGCATGCCGCCCAATCCTCCTATGTCCTTGATGAACTGATCAAAATTGATACCCTCAGTCTCAAAAAGTTTCTTCGCTTTCTCCGCCGTTGCTGCCTGCCGCTCGTATGTGAATCCTCCCGATGCACTGCTTTCGAATTGTACCAGCTCAACCCACTTGAAGAATAGACTTTCTTTGCCCATCGCCGTGAGCCGATCCTTGAACAACATAACCTTTTGTCGAGCCTCGGTTTCCGAACCTTCGTCAAGCTTCCAACAATCCCACACAGTCCATTGCCCCTTGTCTTCCTTGCCAACCCACACGAGTACACTCTTGCGAACAATGTCCTTCGTGATTTCTTTCTTGTCAAGTAGTTGTGTAGCCCATATCATCCCTGCAAAATCTAGATCGAAGTTCTTATCCATAAGTAAGTATCCGGTTTTCTCGATCAACCTCCGAGACTCCACCGCTGGCAAAATCCTTGTCTTGAAAAACGGGCTCTCTACTCCGGCCTTCCCGGTCGCACCCTCCGCCTCTCCTAATAGATCTTTTGCTCCCCATCCCCTGCTCTCTCTGACATAGATCTCCTCGTCCCTAAATCCAACCTTCAGTCTCCATGACACAGGACTTCCGGGACTCTCAAAGAAGAAAGTCCATGGCCAGGGTCCTACAATCTTGAAGAGCATCCAATCGAATGTAAAAGTCCCCATCCGCTTGAAAATCAACCAAGCCATCTCACCCCAGGGTGTCTCTGACCAGTATATTGTGGTGTCATTCGGATTCCCTAGGAAGGACAGAATAAGTGCCCAGTACAGAGGAAACGCGGCGTAGGCTCTCCAGAGCAGTAGGAGGGCAAGGACGAGGTTGATGCCGACTGGGACAAAGAATATGCGCCGTTTGAACCATGACGGGTGGTTGTCGACGTGTATTATGTAGACTGAATCTTTGTTGAATGTCTCAAGGAGAGGGGCAAGTGCGGCATTCACGGGAGTGAAGGGTTCGGGTATGGAGGGCACTGGCTGTGCTTTTGGGGCCCGTTTGGAGGGGCCATTAGCCATTTTGTATAATTCTATGAGAGGATTCTGAATATATGTATATGTTTGTACTGCATTGGTATTTAGAACGCGAAGATAAAGTCACCCAAGTTATGATGAGGTGGGCTTGAACCTCAAGCTCTTAGCGCCGGCGAGAGGTTCACCCGATCCGAAGATCAACGCCAATGACGTGGGCACTAAGATTCTTTTTCTTGTTCTCTTGCTAACATTTCGTCAGGTTATTGATTAATTTGATTGCTGCATAAGGTTCTTCAATATAGTAGTACACCAGAGCTAAAGAAGAGAAAATAACCAAATAGCTCAACCCCTAGTGAATAATTACAGGTATGATGTAATCAACAACTATTTCGCAAATGTGAATCATCAAAATCATTCGAAGGGCAATGGGAAACTTTTTGAAGTCCTGTAAATGCCACATCACCTCTTTTCTACCTCACTTCTCAACCGACTAACCGACTAACCAACCAACCTCTATATGCCGCCTCCTGCCTTCGAAGTACCTTCGGGATAGTCGTCATGCTCATTCGTTTCAATCCAGTCACGGAAACTTCAGATCTCACGAATTTCACCTCCAACCAAGTTCTTAGACAAATCCTCCAGCAACTGCTGAATACGTTTGTGTATGTCGGACATGGAGTAAAGGGGAGGATACAAGTTACGGGACATAGGGAGATCGAAAGGTGAATAGATGCAGTGGAATTCCAATATCTATTTAAAAGCTTACACGTGCATGACTTCCATAGCTTGTTGAACTTCAAGGGATCTCCAAATTCGTTGCAGGATACCAAACGATTCCGGTATCACCTAAAGACAAAAGGTCTAGAGGGTAGTGTGTTTTTTTTTGTCGAACTGGAAGCATTGTCGTCGAATACTAAGCCGTGAGACCTCCAACAGCACCAGCTCCTCCTCCAGGACTACCCGTATTTCCTGTTGTACCTTTAGTATATAATAAAGGAAATGCAAGATTGGCTAACCCCCTGAGCTATATGACGACTTATCATGCGGAGAGCCCTCAGGATCTGGATTCCTTTTCGCTGGGGGCCGTGAATTATTTTCTTCAGGTAAGGCAGCTGCAATTTATTAAAAGGGTTACCAATACACGCTTGTATAAACGTACCAAACATCAAGGAACGATTAGCCTCTAGTTCAATAGCGTCGGCAGCGGCATCAACAGTGGCGATCTGACCGGAGAAACTCGGCCCGGAAGGTTGGTGAGCAACTGCAATACCGCGGGACCATTGATCCGGTTGAATCACAGTGTAGTAGTAGCCGTCAAGGACTATGTACCCCATTCCGGCGTACATCTGCACCTCGTTGACTACAGTGCGGACCCAGCGCTGACGCCCAAGGTGATAAATCTACAAGATAGGGTAACGAAGTTAATAAATACTACAAACATGAAGGGAAGAATTTTTTTGATCTGCTGATAAAGGGTGAAAGCGATTTGGAATGTGAATTCAGAATAAAGTATAAGACTTAATACGAATTATTACGTACTACATATGTGAACTCTTCAGTTGGATTGCATCCAAGCACGAGTGAGTACTCAGCTGTCTGTGGAGTACGGCCATCGCCGCTCGGAGGCACCGAATCTAATTCGTCATCTGAGACAGGTTGAGAGCTGTGGCTAGTGCCTCGGCCCCTAGGGGGGGAGGGAGGCGGTGAAGGGCTGTTGTTTGATGGAGACATTCTGTATAATATTCAGAAGCTGGTTAAAAAGATTGAAAAACATATGCCACTGACGCCTCTGACTTGCAGTTGCAGATATAGAATGGAGTGGGGAGTTGGTGTTTCATTGACCCCTTCCGACGCGGTACCTAAATACCCTCCTACATCGGCTTTTCACTTTCTTACAGAGCTTAGGAAATCTCAGGTGACTGTCGGTACGTGATTTGGTGATCTGGAAGCAAAGGCGAATTATTTGAGCGAGGCTAGATTTTGATTGGTCTCACGAAAACTTCGCAAGTGATTGTTGGTCCTTAATTCCGTAATCCGGTAGGAAGGGTGAATAGTATCGAATTATTGCTTCTTCTGCCCAAGCTTTGTAGAGGAAATCCCGGGAGCGGACAAGGTGGCGATGAAAACATGTGTGAGTCAAAGCTAACGAACTGTTCCTCGAGCAATAAGTCGAATAATTCAGGTGAGAGGAGGCAACGTCAAGCTCGTTGGGAAACACTTGTGAGCAACAACTGTCGTAGGGACCCTTGTGGGGGCTGAATGGCATCCAGTGCTTGCTGCGTAACAGAAATCGATGATTCTTAGAAGCGTCTAGAATCGAAAGTAGTAGTGAATATACGTGAGGGCTAACTCCAGAGGTCCAAATCGTTGTTCAGCCACAAGTACGAGCAAACAAATAACGACTCCCATTCCTTGATGTTAATAATTCCTTTATTCGTTGTTATGTTACTCTAATTTCTTTTTTTCAAATACGAAAACCGCAAACAGATACGCCGTGAGTCTAGACCTTTTAACAATGCATTAACAGTGTATACTTCTGACACCTTAAAGAGATGGGTATCTAAAAATATCTTAACAAACTACAAATAGCACAGAATACCATGGCCGCGGCTGACAGCACCTGGTGCGCCATTTTCAGTAGCAAAGAATCTCCTCCAGGGACCATGCCGCTATGTATCGCTTTCCTATCCAAAGCCTTATGAGAACAAGAAACAAAGAAAGATACCGAACTAAATGATCAAACGAACTCCATGGAATGCAACATCGTAATCGAACAGACTGAAATAATCCTCGTAACTGGTAGCATGCTAGGAGAAAAGGTTCCACCTTTGTTGACTCGCTTGTACACATTATGTTTTATAACTGGACACCTGAACTTGAGCGAGTTAAAGGGGGCGAGACAAATATACCCGTGACAAATCCACCTTGCGCTCATGTACTGCTACCTGGCGTATTGGAGTCTGTGTTCTCTTTATTGGCCATCAAGTTTGGAAAGAAAGGTTTCGCAACAGCATTATCTATTTGCCGTCCATGGCCACCATGCACGTTCTGAATTTCTTGTGCAATCTCCTGTACTTCAGATTCATCCAACTCACTTAGTTCGCTCTCATCATCTGCGCTATCGTGTACAGAACCGGGTACACTGCCATTGCTCTCGGCGTTGGTGACGCTGGCTGCAGCGGTCGCAGTACCACTATTGGTGACTTGTAGTTGATCGTTTGATGGGCCTGTCACCAATTCGTATGATGATTTCTCTGGTGATGGCCGTGTAGGTAACGGTATTTGGGCATGGACGGCAGCGGGAGGGGAGCGAATAGGCATTGTAGTAGGCGCCGGAGCCGGGACACTCACTGGTTTCGCAGCACACGCTTCAGCTTTGCGTTGGATCTCACGACGGCCAACAGTTTTGGCGCGGGATTTGGGAACGGGGTCGGGTTGTTGGCCTGGGGGGAGTTGGTTGGAGTGGTAGGTGCTGAATGGCGTGTTCGGATTCATCGTTGATTCAGGGTTGCCATCTATTTGTGTGTGCATTAGGGACGAGACAGGCACCATGCCTGTGGGATATTGCATTGGCTGGGGCGGTGCAGCTTGGACTTGTTGAGGAGGCTGTTGTGGCTGCTCCGATGGTAAAGGGGAAAGCGAAGGACCAACTGTAGTGTACAACAGACCATATGTATCTCCAATGAGATCATCAATAAGAAGAGCTTTCATAAGACCATTGTTCAGGCGTTTTAGTTCGACCACATCGCGCAGAACATCTAAAACAGGATGCTGAGTTGCTGGGTCCTGACACCAAGCCTCTAGTCGTGCAGCCTGAACCGAAAATTCGTCATGGTTGATCGCCTTGAACGCAGCATCTTCATGGCCGTCCGGAATCTTGCCTACCCTGCGTAAAAACTTCAAGTATCGGAGACAAAGTTCTTGCCAAAGTTTCGAGTGCTCGAAAAAGTCTGTTTGTTTTCTCCGTACACGCTTCGCCAAAGCTTCGAGATTTGCCTTATCCCCAGTTTGATCTAATAGATGCACAAAGAATTTGGTATACCGCGATGTGTACACGAAATGTCGGCCAGGTCGCTCATGCTCCGGTTTCCAGACTTGTACGGCCATAGTCTTCGTAAACATTTGCTGAGTGAGCTCATGCTTCGCGCCGTGGGCCACCATCATATCACTGGAGTCATCGTATATGACATGAGCAGAACGAGCGATGATTCTGTGGTGCCAGCTGGATTTGTCCGCAGCTCGGAGAGCTTTGAGTACAGCAATAATGTATCTTTCCCAGTCATCTGCATTCTCAGGCCCGCCGATATTTCGGGAATATAAAGTGTGTTCTAGTGTTTGCTCTCCTTGTTCATAGCTGATTGCCTTTCGTTGGAATAGCTTGTGAGTGATAGATACGAGCTTGTAATGTGGTTCTAGGATAGGTTCGCGACCGCGTTCCTTCTTCTCTGGTAGAGTCTCGATGGCACTGATGAACGCATCAACTACTTCCTCCGAGGTTGGACCATCAATGGATTGGAAAGGTTCGCCGCGAGAAGCAGACTCAAGCGCAGCATCTGCATTTGCACAGTACATCTTCCACAAACACTTGCCGAGCATATAGAAGTTCCACCACTTGTCTGGTTTACCGCTAATTGCACGCTTAAACAAGACGCTAGCAAATTTCCAAGCGGTGTAAACAGTCAATGAACTGAACGGAACTTGCTGATAAATGACAGCTCCACTATAGAACTTTTGCTCAGTCTCCCGAAGACTAAACGCAGTCATGTTGAACGGCTCTCTCGATGAAGCATAAACGCGATTTCCGAAATCCGTATACAATTGGGATATTTTGGCTACGTCTTGAAGTCCGATGTTCGGGTCGCGAACAGCACACGCAACAGCCATCGTGTAACAATGTATAGCAGCTCGCTGGTAGTGAACTAACTCTACACTGTTGCTGTTCATCTTATCAGCATTCCAGGACACTGACTCTTCGAGCTGCGTGTCGTTGGCCTGGGCCAAGCGGTACCAAGTCTCCCAACGCTCCACTGAGTACTCGAGGTCTTGTAAAAAGAATGCTTGGGCAAAGTTAAGATCTTCCGTTGGTCCTTGGGTAAGTCTTTTCTGAGATCGGAATTTGTTCAAAGCGATATTGCCCATCAGAAAGTGCCACCCTTTCGATGCTGCGAGCGCTGTCTCGGCAGATATTTGCTTTGTAGAAAGTGAACCAATACCCTTCAAGCAAGTGAATAGAGAAATTGGATTCACAGGCGATTTCAAGTAACTTGTGAGAATTTTACGATTCAAAGATATGTCCTCGTTCGATTTTGGTCGGCCTAGAGCTCCGTGAACTTTATCAATGGTCACTTTCAAATCCGTTTTGGGAAGATCCTTAATGTTGATCTTCTCTGCCTGTGATAAGATAAAAGGCAACAACTGTGATGCCGTCTTTTTGTCCAGAAGATCAGGAGAAGAACCGAACTCCTGACAATCGAGAGGATCGATGAACATTTTCAAACCATAGAGATCGTACAACACTTGTGAGAGTTCAGTGTCCCGGTTGTTGCTATCACTGACGTTATCCAGACGAAGAATCTCATCTTTGGCCAGTCTGAGAAATTGCCTGCCTGCTAAATGCGAAAACCCTCGCACGCCTGATGCATGGTGAACATGTCGGAGGAATTCGAATTGCTCGTCGGCAGGAGTGGGGAATGCGCTTGAATTTTGCGAGATACCTTCCTTGAGAAGATGGTATTGAAGGATCCATGCTCGTAATTGCATGTCATGTAGCTTTGTTATGACGGCCAGAACGGAGCCATTTTGGAGACCGTCGAGTTTGGTCACATTGTACTGCCCTACACGTAGCATATCCGCAAAGATGTTCGCGGCAGATAATATGCGAAGTGCTTCCGATATTGTTGTCATGGATGTCTGTAGGTGTTCGTAAGACAAACAGTCAAACACGGCCTTATCGTTCCTGATCATTTCCAGGATTTTCACTATCGTGTCGTCGATTGTCCGCAGTCCACTGAACAACTTGTTCTGTCGCTCCGGCTCTAAACAGTCGTGGTACGCAGGAGATTTGAAATCGCCTATGATCGTCTCAATGCTCCGTAGGTAACAGACCAAAACTTTAGGTGTATACTCGATGGCTTCATATGCATCTCGCAGACGTTGCCAAAGGGAGAGTCTCAGCGAGGCTGCCGCAGAGTCAAGGAAATGTCTCATCTCTATATCTGCTGAACGATCTGTGGAAGGCCCAACTGTTGAAGAACTTAAGGGATCAACAACCTCCTCATGACTACTCGGTGCATCGGTGGTCTTTTCATCTTTTGGCATTGGCTCCAGAATCGGCTCCAAGCTTTCAATTACCGTAACGGGGTCCTTCTCGTCTTGATCAAACACTCTGAGAAAGAAATCCTTCATACTGATTCGGACCATCTCACGGTCTATAGCGGCCACTGATAATTCTGGCATGACTGCATTATTTTGAACTTCGATCACCTTTTCGCCCAGTGTCTCAAAGACAGACTTGAGCTCTGTCATGGCGTGGATGACATGTTCAGGTTGGACCTCGTCGTTGACGTTCAGTTGGAAGACAGATGCCCAGACATGTCGCAGCGCTAAATCATCAAAAGATATGTCCGATGTACAATGTGATCGCAACTGCATTGCATCCCGCGCTAGGGCAGACCACCTCTCCAGCCGGTCTTGCTGCATGACCTGTGTGATTGAGTTGATTCCACTGCTTGGCTGTTTGATCAGAGAGTAGACATCAAGGTGGAGTTCGAATAATGCCTCGATCATTTCGATCTGTGATGTGTCGTGCTCGGATAACTGGTAGTCGTTAGATTGCAATCGGGCCTCAAGTATTCTGGCATCTAGTTCTGCAACGCGGTTGCAGAGTCGTTCATATATGAAATCATCAAAGTGGATAATGATGTTGACCAGATGTTTTTTAAGATCGTCTGCCCATCGATAACACATATAGCTGGACTTACTGTCGCCTTGCTGATGATCATGTGGACAGGATATTGAGCCAGGCAACAATAATTGTTCTAACCAAGCAAATGCGACCTCTTTTAGAGAGAACCACTCCTCGTTTATGTAGTGTGAAAAATTTCCCAATCGTTGAGTCGTTAAAATCGGTTTCGAGCATGCCTGCGCTGTACTAGATTTGGAGTAACCTAGGAAAGCATTCAAACCAGCATCTCGAGACATGCTAGCAACGTTAATCGGCTCAGCGGTAAGTAGCACTGTAGCAATCATTGGTCCGCTGAACTGCAAACCCATGAAAAGATCATGTGCAGTCTTATCAATACTTTCGGAATCCGAAGAATCTGTGCGGAGGCCCGAGAGCAAGTCACGCAGTTTCTGTAAAGATCCTAGTCCCTTCACGCCCAACTTCGCAAACATCTCGTTAACTACCTCTGATAAACATTGGTCTGCATGGACGAAAGGCCAGAGTTGATCTTCTAACTGTCCAGATAGGTCAGGGCCAGCACCATCAGCTGCAGTACTCGATTCTGTAGCTTTATCGCGGCCCCGGATACGTTTACTGCGGAGACGCCCACCTTCAGCAGTCTCCGCTAGACCGGCAGAGTCCGTGGATCGTTTCCGTGACTGGGTTGGCACTGCGTCTTGTGGGGTGGCTGATCCGCCGTCCTCATTTTTCGCAGATGTACTCAATTCTTGATCTTCCATACCGACATTTCCAGAATCTTTAACGGAACATGAGTCAACCCCAACAGTTGCGGTGACTGTTTCATTATTGTCCAATTTCGAGGCTTCTTCCTGTGACGCAACCATTGTAACATCTTCTTCCGGAGTTGCCCCATCTACTCCGTGGATATCCTCAATGCTAGTATCTGGAGGTATGTTGATAGTAAAACTGCATCCAGCAGGTACTTCTATATACCCTTCTTGTTCTGCCTGGTTGTGCAGGAGAATAGCTTCTCCCACGCCTGCCCAGTCCCATTCAGCAGGATTCAGCACAATAGGCTCCGGTGATCTGACAACACGAAAGGAATCGTTTATTGTGGTGTACTCGGATGGAAGGGGGGCGGATGGATATGGATTTAGTCTCTTCTTCAAAGTATCGGAGAATGTCTTGCGGCTCATTGAACTTAAGGGTGCCTGCATGAGGGAAAGAGAGTCTTCTAATTTGATCACTACTTCTTTCAGTTGTTGTCCAGCAAATCCTTCTTCAAGACCAGGAAGGCGAAGTATACTGTCGACCAATTCATCATCCCCATCCAGGACGGCCTCGAGGCAGAATCTTGTGATGCGTTGGCTTCCGATTTGGGCAGCTACTGAAGCTGTGCGTATCCATAAATCCAGATCCGTGTCTTCTTTATCTAGAGCCTCCGCAAAGTATGCCAGCGCACCGACTATGTGACCCTTGGCATCAGGCATGGGTATTGGGCCATGCTGGCGGAGCCAGTGCTGCATTGTTTCCAGCATGAACTGGCCATGGTTTTTGTAGGATAAATGGAGGATCTGCGGAAGAGTGTTTGGGGCGCTTTCATTTGCACCGGCAAGTTGGACGGGTCCTGCGTCAAAGTCATCTTGGAGAAAGCTGTCGAACACCAAGCTCTCGCCAAACAGCTCGTGGCGCTTGAACTCGGAAAGGGATTCTGTGTATTTGAAGATTTCAGAGTCGAAGAGGGCCTTATATGCATCAACAGCTTTCTCGAAGGATTGTGGGCCCTCGGAATGGAATTTAAGGGCGGTCTGGTAGAGCTTCAGCGCTTCTTCGATTTGTATTTCTTTGGTATTGTCGATCTCGTCCTCGGATTCGTTGTCCGACTCGACGTTGAGAGCCTTGAAGGCAGACTGCATAATCGCTGGGTGTTAGCTAGAGAATTCGGGATAGGCCTAATAGGATGGGAATATGGGAAAGAAGTTGAACAGGGTGTGGGTGTTGAAGGATGAAACATACCATCGCGAGGATGCTGGTACAGCGGCGGTAGTGGGCGTTAGGCAAAGGTACAGGTAGTTATGGGCATTAGGGTACTGAAGAGATGAGATAGGTGGCCATAGGGAGTTTTCGACGCGTGGGTGAACGCGCCGTGTGGTGAATGTCGAGGATGTCGTGCATTGCCCATCGTCGCAAGTGACGGGCCAGGGTTGAGGGAACGGTTCGGGAGGCCCGAGCTCAGGCGCTGATCCACAGGTCCACGACTGCGGCATCAATTGTCGAATCCACCAACCCTCTCACGCTCACGATCCTCCTCACGACACTCGCATAATCTGCCTAGCCCCGTACCCTAATTCCCTGCTCGTGCGCCCGTATGCGCCGGATCTGCTAACTAGTCCCCTCACTGTTGAAAAAGCTCTCCCCGCCGTGCATCGGCACCGATTAAGCCATGGTAACGGCACCAGCTGTTCCTGAGTAGGTCTCCATTTCTTTTCGAGCCCCTACACTCCGCGCACCACCCCCGACCCAAGTGAAATCCTGCTCAAAATAGTGTCCCATTATTGTGTAGCTGTATCTCTCAACCGTGCGGTGAGATTCAGCTCGCCGTGCCGCCAACTGACCCGCCCTGCGCAGAATCTATGAGGACGAGCTCCACTCCGCCATTGAAGCCCGCGCCGAGTCTCTCCAGTCGCTACGAGAGCTAGGCCCACCAGATCTAGTTCACCTCATCAAGCAGCCTGTAAAGTCTACCACAAAACAGGTGCGAGCCTCTCTGTCCCGTGTCCTTCGTTACAGGCAACCAATATATCTGGACGATTGCTGAACTTTGTCTAGGTCGGGGTCTACCACCATGTCTCGGGCATAGACGCCTCCTCTTCTGCAAGCCTGGCTGCCTACATTAATACCCTGACTTATTCCCCCCACGACAAGCAACACAAAGTCATTTCCGGCATATATTGGTATGACGCCTCTCATCACAGTCAGTAATGGCAAGCTAACAAAGTAGTTGCTACAATGCCTTCTCTCGACTAGACATGCGCGTACAGGTCTACATTCCAGGTACTGTAGAGAGCTATTGCATCGACGAGCGTGGAGACAAACGAGTAGCAACCGATGAACTGTGGTTAGAGACGTACCTATGCAGTGTTCTGCGCGCCTATTCGTATGCCGATGACGGGTCAGGCGATACAATCAAGAAAATTGTTGGAGTGCGGAGATTCAATCCTATCACCAGCACGGAGAGTGAACACAAATTTCTTGATGCGGCTGAACGTTTGTTTTTCAATGGTACCCGCTCTTTCCAATACGTTTAAAACAATATACTTACAGTCTCAGGCTGGCAATTGGGATCTGATCCCGAGATCCAGGTACCAAATCTTGTTTCGAACCATTTAACTACCGGACTTCTAAGCTACATCCACACTACGGGACGGTACGCTTCAGGAATCAATTTGTTCGAGAAACTCCGAACTCGGGATCCCGAAATCTCATCGCTACTAGCTCGTGTATACATCGAAGCAGACGAGGAGGTGAAAGCCGTGGAACTACTACATGAGGCCATTCAAGAATTACCCATGGATTATTCATTATTAGACTGCCAGGCCGACTTTTGCAACAAAAAAGGACGGAGCGATCTTGCGCTTGAGATTGCCAAGAGGAGTGTCGTTTCTGCCCCGAGCGAGTTTGGAACATGGGCAAGGTTGGCTGAAGTTTATGTCAGCCAGGAGCAGTGGGATCTTGCTCTGTTGACACTGAATTCGTGCCCCATGTTCACATATCAGGATAAGGATGCCCCACGAATGCCTGAACCGCAGAAGGTGTTTCTTCCCATCATGCCTGAGGCCATCTGCGATGAGATCGAAGACAGCAATGTCGATGATATTGAGTCGGTGCATCCAACTCTTCGGAAACTACATGCTGCAAGTTTCAAGGGCACATTCTTGAAAGCATACTTCATTCTGACGGAAATTACAAAAAAGATTGGCTGGGATCAGTTGCTCCGGATACGTAGTCAAGTGTTTGTTATGGAAGAAGAGTACCGGCACGAAAAGCAAACAATTTCGCATCAGCCACAGTCCAGGAGCGCTAGTACAACAGCCCTACGATCACCTAGCCCAACTCCCAAGACCAATGGACATGGCGAGACAGAAGAGACTTCGGAAACAGAAACAAATACAGATGGAGAGTCCTCAGCCACTGTAGCAGCAGGTGCTTCCATAGAAAAACCTGGGCAGACAGTGGCATCTGAGGTGATCAACGCTAGTAGTGATGAGGTATTACTTGAATTTATAAACCTATGGAATATCAAAAGCTAATATCTACAGCCGGACCAAAATGCCAACTACACTCATTTCCAAAATAAGCGACTCTGCGAACGTTGGCTCGACAATCTCTTCATGGTCCTCTATGAAGACCTCAGGGTGTATACAATCTGGCGTACGGAGATGGCGCAATACCGGCAACAGCAGCTCCTATACAAGAAGTCTGCTGAAGAATGGGAGATCCTTGGTGAGCTAGCTGAGCGCTTACACCATGTCGACGAGGCAATTGAGGCCTATGAGAGCTGTCTGCAAATTAAATTCAGTCCCAAGGCGATGCGCGGCGTGTTGAAACTTAGTGAGGATAAACACAACGTGAGGGATGTGTGTGGAGCACTGATTAGGCTCGTCACATGGCAGTACCGGTGGTACTCCGAGGTACGTTTGCCCGTTCCTCATTCCTGTAACCAGAGGCTAATAAGATAACCTAGTTCTCGCCCTCTCTACTCTACACTATTCGCAAACTCATCGAAGAAGAGGGTGCCGTCAAGATTCGCAGCATCATTCAGGGAACCAGCTTGCCCCAACATGTGCTAGACCTCACGCATCAGTATGCAGCTCTATGTGCGGCCTTCAGGAGCAGTGGTAGCGATGGCTGATTCAGAAATGATTGATTTGAGTCTGTAATTAGACGTTTAGAACAATGTGCCTCTTTGGTAGTCAAGCAGTGGGAAATGGATGGATGGAGATACAGGAAAGCTACTATTGATATCATTCGTGGCAGATTCTCGGCGGGAAGGAAGATTTTGAGTGTATGCTTTTGTAATGGCTTGCAAGCGATGGAGTGTTGGTGGCATTCTTTCCGTCGTCATCGGGTCATACAAAGAAATCCAAACCCAACCCCCTCACATACAGTGTTAGGGTGGAATCTATTTCACATTGAAACTCCACGATGCCTCGGAATCGATGCTCCACACATATTTTTTTGGATGTCCAATGGGAAGCTCATTGTAGCTCGCAACCAATAGATTCATTTTATCATATCGTCACAATCCCCGAGTTCCACTCAAGCGGCGGCCCGCAATACCCAGCAGGGCACTCCATCACAGAATCTCGATAATATTGATTGCCCCAGCCATGAAAAAGCCCACGATAAACACCGCTCCATCCATGCCTCGCCCAATCTCCTCCAATCCGCGTCGTTTAACGGTAGGACTTTTGGTACCTCGCACGGGCACCAGGACCACCGAACTTCTTGGGCTCACACCGCCTGTTGTCGGCAACCAGCAGTGTGCGGTCGTACTGTACAAGGCCTTGCTTCAGCTGGTTCTTCGAGTGCTCGTCGACGTATTTCTGGTAGTAGGCGACGATGGATTTGGCGATGGCTTGACGGATAGCGTAGATTTGGGAGGTGTGACCTCCACCGGAGACGCGTACACGGATGTCGACGTCGGCTGTATTAAATCGTTAGTTTAGATTCCCAGGTGTGATTCGAAGCGTAGAATCGGGAGAAAAGGTATAGAAGATGGAGCCAGTGGAGAGTCGTACCGAACTTGTCAACACCGAGGATGAGGATGGGCTCGTAGACTTTGAAGCGCAGGATCTCGGGCTGTACGAGGTTGAGCGGCTTGCCGTTAACCTTGACGAGTCCTTTTCCAGCCTATAAGAAATATGTTTAGCATCTTGTCCTATATCCTTCACTCGCGCGCATGTGCGCATTTGTATATATTATGGGTGTGTACCTTGCAGTGGGCGACAGCTATGAGTGTACTTTGTTAGCAACCATCTACATCGCAGGCTTGGGAAATCAAGCGGCGAGAACATACCAGTCGCAGTCTTCTTCTTGCCGAAGCATTGCACGCTCTGAGTAGCCATCTTGGCGACTATTTCTGTGGTTTGCGTGCGGTGAGAGGGGTGGGTGCTCGGGGTCGTCGTGGTCGTAAATTCAAAATCGTCGGTTTGTTGGCGTGAGGTTCAGAATTGCGAGGAGGGTGTGTGGGCGCTAGCTTACTTTAGGATAGCTCGAGGTCCGTGCGTATAAAGCTCGGATTCATGTCAGACACAAGTGGTTGGTTGAACTACCAGCTGGAAGCTCAGTTATATTCTTATATTTATGAAACATTCATAGATATACATTCTTTACTTGGACTCGTTGCTCTTTTCCACGAATAGGAGCTCGTATTATTATGTAAGCCAAAGTCGGCTAGCACTTGCTTTCACCACTCTTTCCACGACGCAAATCTCATACTCTCAACATCAATCGAGAGTAGTAGTAGCCTGAATGTCAATGCGCATATGTCCAGCCAGACTCTAGGATTCTTTTAAGTCCATAGGTTGTGTTTTGCTTGCCGATCTCCCTATCCTAGAACCTACCGGTGGTTCACCCAACCCACAACGTTTGGGAGAGTGTATCGCATAGTTTTTACCTAAGCAGAGCACGCAAAAGCTCACCTCGTGCTACCTTCTTTTGACAGTCAAATTTTCACGAAATACATCACTACTGTAGATTACAATATATCTTCAGAGAGAGGTCAGCCCAACACAGTTTCTCAATTTACAGTGATGGTAGGCCCGAGCCCTCTTGCTTCAATCATCTAATCCATTTCTAGGCTAAAGTGGGATAGGTGATACTGTAGTGAATACCATCTTTAAGGCCCTTTTTTCACAATCCGAAGCTTTAGGGCCTCTTTCTTCCACCGTAAACCTTCTATTCTTCTCACCAATCAATATATTCTTTTTTTAGGGCTCATTGGTATTTTTCTAGAACAGTTTGCGTTCGTTGTGGATATGACTTACCGAATATACGCCTTTGGAAGCAACGATTTTAGCCAACTTGGGCTTCCGCTTGCCTTGAATAACCCAGAACACAACATTCTAACGCCAACCATTTCGCCCTATCCAGCACCGGAACAAAACCTAAAAGCAATATCTGGAGGCGCAAAACATACGGTCATCCTAGCAGAGGACGGTTCGCTATTCGGAACTGGTAAAAATGCGAATGGGCAACTTGCTTTCGATGGACAACCCGGATGTGGTGACCAAAAAGACACGATTCAACACCACCATACATACCACGGCTTCGAGCACCTACATGCTGGGGTTGAATTTTGTGCAACTACTTGGGACACTACCGCTTGTGCTATCAACCGCGGTGGGAAAGTTCATATCTATATACATGGTATGTGCAAATGGGGCGAGCTTGGTCGTGGACTGGAGAATGATATTTCACTCGATCGGGGCACATCCTACATTCAACTCGATGGCCGAATTACCCACCTTGCAGCAGGAACCTGGCATTATGTTGCAGTCCTTGATAATGGAAGAGTCTATGGCTGGGGGAAAACAAAAACTGGTCAACTAGGTGTCGTGGGAAGACGTTCACTGACACTACCGACTGAAATAGACGTGTATGCGTCATTCCCAGTTCACAAGGTGGTCTGTGGGAAAGAGTTCACCTATCTCCTCGGCTCGCCCAAATACGGTGATCAACAAATCATGACTGATGATAAAAATCTTCGGAAAATCCCGGATGACCCTCGCGGCTGGAAGGACGTATGCGCAACCTGGCACGCGATATTCATGCTTTTCAATGATGGAAGGCTCATTGCATGGGGAAGGGAAAACCTTTGGAAACTGATTCCCCGTGACCTCCCGCCCCTCGAAAAAATCGCTGCCGGCCCAGAGCATGTTGCTGCTCTAACAGTAGACGGGCGAGTAATAGCTTGGGGTTATAGCGCTGACGGAAACTGTGGTGAAATAGCTGGCATGGAACCCGTGCCCTTTCCACCTAAAGTAATATCAGACCGTTTCAGTGTGGTCCCCGATATCACAGGGCTAGTACGTGAGATCGGAGCGGCGCCCGGTAGAAGCTTTGTTCTGACAAATGTATCACACGTTGACGAAATTTCTGATCTAACGGACAAAACTGTCAAGTTAGAGTTAGGAAGTGGAGGGGAGGAAAAAACAAAAGAAGGAAATCAAGTTGTCGAAGTTACAAGAGATGAAGTACAAGGACAATGAGATAGAAAAAAGGATACCGAAGACGCTCGATGGCAACAGAGCAGGAATATCTCAGACTGTTGAAAATCCGGCCTAAATGACCCACCTAGACGCAGATAATAGCACCACGAAAGTTGGTTGGGTTGTGGGCGTAGGGTAGAAAATTCCGCATTTTTTAATCAATTTCATCGTATACTATGAAATTAATTTGTGTTACAAAAAATTTGTCATTTTATGCTATAACTTACACTCTCACATAGGTCCTAGCCTTAACTACACTACTACCACAAACCTTTTATTTGGGACACCCTCTGTGTAGGCGCTAGCGCTTCATTGCTAGTGTCATTACTAGCATCCGGTTCCGTCCTTGACAAGCTCCCACTATCCCTGAATGTCGGGAAGACCGCAGCATCATGTTCAGCACTCACATCCCAACCAAGTGTCTCTTCCTCTTGCTGGTCGTAGTCTACCGGCTCCCACCTCGAGTCCTCCTCCACAAATAAACTATCTGGGTCTGGCGCTGTGGGTTTTGGCGATGAGGGTTTGCGCGAGCCAGGGTTACGGCGTCGACGCGAGGCGGGTTCGACAGGCGGTGGCATCTCAAAGGATCGTAGGGTGCGGGTCTCCGGGCGTTCTGTTGGTGCGGAGCCGCGCGTGTTTTCTCGCGTGATGATTTGTGGTGCTGGGGTTTGAGAGGCGGATGCTGTGTAGTCGCCAGATGTCATGAGCGTGAATTCGCAGAGCAGGCCATCGCAGCCGTAACTGAACTGTAGCGGGCGCGTCGGCTGGGAATAAAAGGCCTTCAAGCTTGTCTTGAGTGTGTCGGCATGGATGACAATGGCCCTGAAGTCCTTCACACTAATGATGATATGCAATCCTGGCTGCACGTTGAACTCTTCAAAATCCGAAGTATTTACCGCAACCGCAGTGACCAGCGGGTGCTTCAAAATCTCTTTCCCATTCGAGATCTTCTCTGTATAACTCTTGAACACAGCCCTATTGTCCCCCTCCCCGGCGTAGATATCCAGCATCTCGGTTTTGGTGCCAAAGTACTCAATATACTCTTTGACTGCGCTAGAATGCATACTCCACCGATTCTTGGCAGCATTTCGGTCAAAGAGCGCATGCATGACTTCAACGGCCTCGTACGTTAGTTTATATGTCTTGATCACGCCTTGGTTGCACACCATTTTCACGATGAAACGACATGAGGTTTGGTCTGGTTTGTCAGATACGCTGACCTCGCAGCGGTCGATTGCGCCATCTCTCCCCAGGGGATCGTACAGCCGGCCTTTGAATACAGATAGCAGCGCTTTGGTTGAGATGCTGCAGGTGAACCTTCCGTCTGGGCCGCCTTGGCTGGGCACGCATTCGTATTTTGTGAAGAATGTGTGGGCGTCCAGGGTCAAGGCAGCGTAGGCAGACTTGGATGAGTTGAGGGCCGTGAACGTGAACTGAGTTTTTGCTTATGAGGAAATGCAGCAGAGAGTGAGGAGGGACTTACCCGCGCCCGACGTGCCTCAATAACCACAGTGTCGCTGAACTTTCCGAGGCAGACAAGCAGGTCGTGGACCTTGGACGCAGCCTCAGGTGTGAGGGTGAAATTGAGGACGACCATCTTGAGGCATGGTCGCCTGCTCCAGTGCGAGTCTGTTCTCTCTCTCGTGTGCTTTGTGGTGTGAGTGGGCAGGGCAGCGTGCCCGCGTGTGTCGCCAAAAACACGCTAGTGGCGATGCTGGCGCGAACATGCCTGGCAGCCAGTGACGGCCGCCCCATTCTCCACACTTGCTGTTTTCCTCTCACAACATGGCTCCAGTGCTCCCAGACGATATCCTGCATCTGCTCTGCGAAGAGCTCGCGCTGCAGGAACGGTTCGATACTCTGTTCAGCTGTGCGTGTGTGAGCCGCAGTCTTGCGGTGCCGGCGTTGACGAACCTGTATCGGTACGAGTGCCGCATCTTCGCCATGCCCCATCACCACCAATCATAGATTCCCGTGTCCAATGCCTTCTAACATACAGGAATAGGTCGCATCACCTGGCCCCGGTCCGAGGCGGAGGCGACGATGAAGCAGTCCCGCTCTCAACCAAACAGCTCACTGTGCAGCGCTGGTCGATTCTATGGCGGTCTATTATTGCGTCAAGTCTCGAGTGTACTCTGTTTCCGTACTCTCGGTATATCAAAAACCTAGATTTGAGGGATTTGTTTATGCTGCTTGATGACAATTCTTTCAAGGGGAAGGTGGTCAAGTATGTCACGTGGAGTTTGATGCTGATGTTGTTGACGTTGGTGTTGATGTCGATGTTGATCTTAATATTGCAGAGATGCTGATATGCATATACAGGTACTTCTTTTCTGGGTCGTTGGCGAGATTTCATCTAACTAGTAAGTTATCCGGCACATAGAGAATCCTACTTGTAGTACTTGTGGTGGTGTTGGCGTTGCAAAGACATGCATGATAGCTGTCGCAGTGCTGCTAGCCGCTCTCGAACAAGCTGCACTGACGTCGTACTACGTTTCAGAGAGCGTCACGTATACATCCGGTAGGAAGGTCAATCAACTTGACATTGTTCCCATCATCGACGCAGTCGGGGAAGGCAAGCACCCTTCAGTGATTCAATGGCTCTTACTAACCGATTCCAGTGGTCACCCAGCACACCCCGATGCTCGAGAAAATCAGTGGAGAATGTACGTCTTGGTCCGCCATGAAAGAACTCAATGCATCCAAGCTTATCTAACTGTCATCAGTACTCACCCACGCTCTTGTTCGCTGGGCTCCGCGACTTCCACGCCTCCAAGAACTAGAGTTGTTCAAAGGTAGCCCTCTAGAGGATGATCTTGTACACGCATGCATCCACGAACATTGCCCTCAATTCAACTCACTCAGTATCTACACATGGTCAGTTTTCGGTCTTATTTCATTACATTCCCAACTGACGAACCCAGGACTGCCGAAGATCGCGATCAAAAGTTTTCTAAATTCCTCTCTGCTCTTCGTCCTCAGACTCTCAAAATGTTAGAGACAATCGGAGACATAGGGGCTGGTGCGGAGACGTTTCTCGCTTTAAACAACCACTCCAAATCGCTCAAAGACCTCAGGCTTTGCGTCTCCGACGAGAGCTTACCTCATCTATCACTTCTCCGTGGCTGCACTGCCCTCGAAGCATTACGCATAGAAGATAACAACGGAGTCATCAACCTAGAGAAAACCCAAAATGACGTCTTCTTAGAGATGATTGACTGGCTGACTAAATGCACCAACCTCCGCCGACTAAGCTTCACAAAACTCCTCTCGGCTGCTTCTATTATCGCCCCCATCCTTTTAGAGGACATCATCAAATTACGCAGACTAGAGATCGACAATTACATGCCAAAGGATAACCAGTTATTCCATCAAGCCCTTGCTCACCAGCGCGAGTCTTTACGCGTTCTCTCTCTGAGTGGCGACACGGAGGGCATGTTCCGAGATGATATTGACACTCTAATCGACTCTTTGAAGCAATTGACCCAGTTGAGAGAACTTAGACTACTCCTTGTCCAGGAGGTGCTTCAGGACGACCATCTGATATCTATCATCGACAAGCTCACAAAACTCGAAGATCTCTACGTCAGTGGTTTAGAGATCAAGGATGGCGTCCTAGACAGCGTTGGTAACCTTAAGAACCTGCGAAGCGTCGCATTCTCGGGCATCTCAAAATTCACTACTGATGGACTTTTGGAGTTTGTGAGTCGTTTGGGGCAAGGAAACCAAGGTATCAGAGTCATGGTTGATATGGCCGACCCGGATACTTTACTCACTGATGAAGAAGTCGCGCTCGCGAGGGAAAGTTTGTGGGCCAAGGTTGGAGGAACAATTGAATATACGCCATGGAGAGGTAGATATGCCCCCCATTCTTCTATCTTGACCATGACTCATTTAGTATCGCGTAGACCCAAATATATCCGAGTTCGAGGGAGATTCAGACTGAAAATTCGGATGATGCAATGGTTCCAACTTGGAAACTAGGAAAGTATTCGAGTGTGCCAATAACAACTATGGAGGGACAACCAAAAATTCAGATCAGATTAAAAAATGGCATGATTCTGTCTACACTCGGAAAAGTAATATGTGTTTCTCTCCTCATGGGATTTGAAAGAACGGTATTAGTAGTGGGCCTAGGCACCTCTGTATTCATGAACACTTACCGGGGGGTGTCCATTAAACCGTACAACATTATAGTAATGCTTTTAATACATGATTTTGACTGATTTTGCTTTTTAAACAAGGTCTCATGGCGCGATGACACATCCCGCTTGATCCGACTGCGGGGTTGTTGAGAATTTGAAAAGTTCCAACCCGGTCAACCATCTGAACCTGGAAGTACATTTCCAATCACGTTTTGTCATGTCTGTAAAAAGAATCCTTGTAATAGCAGGCTCGGATAGCTCTGGTGGAGCGTATGCGACTTCTCTAAACTTCTGAGGGAATTGTTGGCTAATTGGCAACATCAGTGGGCTCGAAGCGGACCAGAAAGTCATCGCCGCCCATGGATGCTACGCAATGACTGCCACGACTGCACTTACTGCCCAAAACACGCAGAAGGTGTTTGATATACATCACACACCGCCACATTTTTTGAAAAAGCAAATTGATGCGTGTATCGAGGATATTGGTGTTGATGTTGTTAAGACGGGTCTGCCCCCATAACTATCTGTACAATTGTAATTTATAATTCTGACAATATGTTGCAGGCATGTTGGCTTCGGCAGAAACCATTGGGGTTGTTGCCGATACACTCCGTCTCCACAACGTCGGGGTTTGTGTTGTTGATCCTGTATTTCCACGCCAGTCCCTTCTCAAATGTATCCATACTAATGGACAAGGTGATGGTATCAACCAGTGGCTCACAACTCTTACCTGAAGCTGCTGTAGACACACTCATTAAACAATTACTCCCACTCACAACAATCCTCACCCCTAACCTGCCAGAAGCTAAACTGCTCCTAAAAGTAGCAGGATTGTCATCCAAAGACCCCGAGAACATTAACGACATAATCGATATTGCAAAGGCTATCCAAAACCTAGGACCCAAGTACGTGCTGCTAAAAGGAGGTCATTTACCGTTGACGAAAGGGCGTGCAGTTTCGAAACAAGAGGAGGATCGGGATGTTATCTTGAATGTGCTCTACGGAGAGGGCAAGGCTGTATTGATGGAAACTGAGTATCTGAGGTCGAAGAACACACATGGAACAGGTTGTTCACTGGCTTGTAAGTCGGCTTCCTCGCCTCTATTCATCCGACATTCTCATTCTGCATAGCCGCAATCGCATGCAACCTCGGGGCTGGCATGGACATGGTCAATGCGGTCAAGAAAGGAAATCGGTACATCGCCGCAGGTATTAAATCCAGCAAAGATCTAGGGAAAGGGAGTGGACCTATCAATCATTTTCATTCCACTTACATGTTACCATTTCCACCGTAAGTATTACCGACCATTTTAGCATCCTTCATTGAGAACAAAAATGCTGACTAGTGAGAGAGGGGGCTTTATCGATTACCTCCTCGAACGTGAGGATGTAGTGGAACCATGGAGAGCGTATACTGAACATGAATTCGTCCGAAAATTGGCGAATGGGACACTGTCCGAAGAACAGTTCAAGAATTATTTAGTTCAGGATTATCTCTTTTTGGTATGCTATGCGGTGCATGCTCATGCATAAGAGAGTGTCTGACTTTGAGGTAGATTCACTTTGCGCGAGCAAATGCCCTCGCGGCGTATAAATCGAAGTCTATGGTAGATATTGGCAGGGTGAGGGCCTCTTTTCCATCACCGGATGTTTTACTAAGGAATGTGTAGTCGGCACAACAAGTACTGCATCTGCAAGAGGAGATCAAACTGCATATCGAGTTTTGTAAAATGTATGGGCTTTCTATTGAGGATATAGAAAGTCAAGAGGAGCATCAAGGCATGTAAGAATGTGTAGATAGGGAATACCAAGGCTAATTTTCTCGCAGCATGTACAGCATACACTAGGTACGTTCTCGACATTGGACAGTCCGAAGATTGGTTAGCACTGCAAATCGCGCTTCTGCCTTGTCTCATCGGATATGGCATGATTGCGCGTCGGCTTTTCGATGATGCACACACTGTCAGGGAAGGAAACAGATACTGGAAATGGATTGAAACATATGTTGCGCAAGATTATGTTGATGCAATGGGGACAGGTTCAGGTGAGTGCATAGACAAAACCATTAGCCCGGGGCTGATGCCTCGATATAGGTCTGATCGAGAAGCACGCGATGAAACAGTCTGTTTCAAGAGTCGACGAGCTTGCAAGTATCTTTATACATGCAACAAAGGTGAGTAGCGTCGTCCGGAAAAGTATCTTCATTATCTAATTATTGCAGATGGAAACTGGGTTCTGGGATATGGGAATTAATGTCTCTGCATGAAAATATGGACGCAAGACTGAGTTGGTATATGTCTAAAATTTGTTATAGATGTAGAATGCAGGTCAGGAATGGAAAACGGTTGCGTTGACGAATCCTCTTCAAAGGGGCAATAATGTTTCTCACGTGGCGGCGAGGCTTGCCTAATCGGGCCTGGTGGCATTAATTTTTTTATCAACAGGCGCCTTGCGACTTCCGTCCACGCCTCCTTCGCTCCCTCTTTCCTACATCACCAACAAACCACCCTCCACATCTCCTTCTCTCCATTCACTTCTACTCTCACACGAACAGCGACACTCATCCGTCGCATCCCACGTATTCTCTCGCCCTCGCGGCCTCACATCTCAACACACTCTTTCGCCTGTTTGTTCTTCATCGGTCCCTTCCGACTCCCGACTCTTATCATCCACCATGTCTTACGGCGGCGGCGGCTATGGAGGTTCCCGCGGCGGCGGTGGATACTCGAACGGGTACGACGATAGAAGTGGTGGTCACGGCAGTTACAATTATGACTACGGCGGCCAATATGCAGCGTATGGGTATGAGAATATCCCCACGGTACAGGCATCAGCGGCGTGGTTGTTTCAGCTCCCCACCATCTTGCAATTTCTTTCTCATCCGGTTCTACGCGTAGGGCGAGCTCGACGGCACTGCTGGACTTCGTACGTCAAGCAGGCTGTAACGGACTCCCTGCCATAGCGTAGAACCCCCTGTCTCACATCCCCACCCTCGGTGAACGACGTGCTAACTTTTCAATAGGGGAGGTAACACCAACGGATATAGCGGTGGCGGCGGCTATGGTGGTGGTGGAGGAGGTGGAGGAGGATACGGCGGCGGCGGCGGTGGATTTGGCGGCGGTGGCGACCGGATGTCAAACCTCGGCGCTGGCCTAAAGACTCAAGCATGGGGTTTGTATCCCAACCTTTCATAATAAACACCCTCTAACCACAATACAGATCTCGATAGCATGCCCAAGTTCGATAAACACTTCTACAAAGAGGATGAGGCAGTCACTGCTCGTTCCCAAGCCGAGGTAGACGCATTCCGGAAAGCCCACCAAATCTCGATACAGGGCACCAACGTCCCAAAACCCGTTACAACATTCGATGAGGCCGGTTTCCCCGGATACGTCATGAATGAGGTCAAAGCCCAGGGATTCGAAAAGCCAACTGCTATTCAATCACAAGGCTGGCCCATGGCCTTGTCAGGACGCGACGTCGTCGGAATTGCCGAGACTGGATCTGGAAAGACTTTGACTTATTGTCTCCCGTCTATTGTCCATATTAATGCCCAGCCTCTGCTCGCCCCTGGTGACGGTCCCATTGTGTTGATTCTTGCACCCACTCGCGAGTTGGCTGTTCAGATTCAGCAAGAACTTAGCAAGTACGGAAAATCCTCCCGTATCCGAAACACCTGCGTTTACGGAGGTGTGCCCAAAGGTCCCCAGATTCGTGATCTTGCTCGCGGTGTCGAAGTTGTTATCGCCACACCTGGTCGTCTCATCGACATGCTCGAAGCTGGAAAGACTAACCTGCGTCGTGTCACTTACCTAGTGCTTGATGAAGCTGATCGTATGTTGGATATGGGTTTCGAACCACAAATTCGTAAGATTCTCGGTCAGATTCGTCCCGATCGTCAAACGTGCATGTGGTCGGCTACCTGGCCCAAGGAAGTTCGTCAGTTGGCCGCCGATTACCAGAAAGATTTCATCCAGGTCAACATTGGATCCATGGAGCTTTCTGCCAACCACCGCATCCAGCAGATTGTAGAAGTTGTCACAGACTTTGAGAAGCGTGACCGGATGGCCAAGCACCTTGAGACCATTATGGATGACAAGAGCAACAAGGTATTAGTTTTCACTGGTACCAAGCGGGTTGCAGACGAGATTACCCGATTCCTCCGTCAAGACGGCTGGCCAGCGTTGTGTAAGCTAATCCCTTTGACATTTTCCTGTGTTAACATGAACTAACTTATTGTAGCTATTCACGGTGACAAGCAACAGAACGAACGTGATTGGGTCCTGAACGAATTCAAGACCGGAAAGAGTCCCATCATGGTTGCCACTGATGTGGCTTCCCGTGGTATTGGTATGATTGAAAACCCCCCTAACCCTTCCCCTCCCCCCTCCAACTTGACTGCGTGCGTGATCTGTAAGGTGCTCTCTGCTACGTCTCGTGCGCTCGCTACATTTACACACATGACATCGTCCAGGGCTTTTAGAGTTTCTCGAATCTGATCACCAGGGATCCTTGGGTATAGCGGTGAAGCGAGCTTCATCGATTTTTTTGTTTCAGGTATCGTTCCGGTACTTCTGATGCAAGATGAGATATATTGACTACTAAGTCGCGTCTCCCAAGGTTTCCTGGACCAGGAGATTTCCACAGCCTTTTCCCATTGGACCCGGATGCCATGCTCTCCTTGTAGCGCACAGAGACGGTTGCATGCAACATACTGCAGCTTCACGCGATCAAACATTTTGGTCGTTTTGCTCACTATACTTACCTCATGCTAACCTTTCAATTTAAGATGTTCGCAACATCACCCATGTACTGAACTATGATTACCCGAATAACTCGGAAGATTATGTTCACCGCATTGGGCGAACCGGCCGTGCCGGTGCCAAGGGTACTGCCATTACGTTCTTCACGACCGATAGTGAGTATCCTCTCAGTCTCCTTTCATATGTCGCTAACGATACTCTAGACTCCAAGCAGGCACGTGATTTAGTCTCCATACTTTCAGAGTCCAAGCAGCAGATCGACCCTCGCCTGCATGAAATGGCCCGTTATGGAGGCGGTGGCGGTGGTGGCGGCCGCTGGGGAGGTGGCCGCGGACGCGGTGGTGGACGCGGTGGTGGTGGTGGAAGTAAGAATTTCCAATCACCTTAGTTCCGAGGCATTCGACTAACAGTTTGACAGACTGGAGCGGAGGCAACAGTGCCCCTGTCCGTAACAACAGATGGTAAATGTGTCAATCAGCAGCGTGATCCTCATACGTAAAGTGTCGACTACTTCGGACTCCCGGAATACAAGACGGCCACATAATAATCGAGGACTTCGGCGTACTGACGTAGACCTTTTTTTTTCCATTACGGGTTCATTCCACACAAGGTCTCTCTTTCCCTTCCCCTGCAGTGGAGGCATGAACATTAGATCATGCGCCGTGGCTGTATGATGATACCCTAGAGAAGTGACCGGGTCAGCAGCACCAAGTGGGTGAGAGGGCATGGCGTTATTGTGAATTAGACTGGCATTTCCTTGTTTATTTTGAGGTTACCCAGACTTGTTTACTCTCTGGCTATCTTCCAACAAGAGAAGAGGACCTTATATGGTTCACTTGCATCAGGTGCTGGTGGCTTTTTCCGTTCTTCTAAAAAGTTTGTTAAGTAGTAGAATCATAGAAGAATCTTGATATCACTTCAGTTTGTGTGTCGATTTTGTAGCAGTGTTTGTGAAGTTTGCATGTTGCTAGCCCCAGGTTGATTTGATCACCCCTTGTTTTGTTCTGTTCATATATATGGTAGTGCAGCTAGGGGAGGGGAATTTGATAAGGTTGAACTTCGTCCCTCAGCTGTCGTTTGGCAAACTCTTCACACGCCAACTGTGGGCTTCACTCGCTACAAGTGCAAGCCTCGCTCCATCCGATTGTTCATGTTGAGCATCATGATTGATCAGTTTGACTGATGGGGCTTGGGTTGGTATTGTGATTATTACGCATGAGGAAATGGGAGAGAGTCTGGATTGTGAGAAAGTCTGAATATTATTTCACCTTTACTCGGGTAACTGCGCTTATAGATTTTGAATCTTCTGCAGAGCAATGACGCATGG